>WYDF02127677.1:0-10003 GCA_009867245.2 Adranes taylori
TCTCCCCCTCCTTCCAATCATTCGGCATCCTCTCTTCCCCCTTCCATACCGCATTCATACTCCTTGCTAAAGCTTCCGCCCAAAGCTTTCTCATTTAAATACATCCACACCTCCGTCGAGATCCCGTTTGGTCCTGTTCCACCACCCTTCTTCATCTTTCCCATTTCCCTTATTATTTCCTCTACCGCAATTTGTTCCTCCGTTCCTTCTTCCTCCCTCCCCCCTATTCAGTAATATAAAATCCTCGGTTTGTCTCTACGAACCTTTTACATAAAATCGTGATATGTTGTGCAACCAATATTCACTTGATAAATAATATCGATTGATCTCTTCGAATTAAAACAAACATTTATGGTCTTAATTCAATTAATTGGTTATCACTTTAAAAAGAAAATATGAAAGTAAGTGACCAGAAATATTTGTTATTTACTTTCTTTCAAAAATAAGAATTCGCAAAGAATTTACATTTGATTTTGGTTTCCCACAATCACATACTAAACTGATTATAAACTTCACTTAGAACTGGCAGTTAAATAATGCAACAACTATTAAATTTCCTTAAAACTTTTTAGAATAATAATTTGCTTCTAACTCTAAGCAATAGTAATTTGACGTAGAGTAACGTGGATTCCGAAGACATTTTAAAAGCTTGAAAACTGACAGCAAACTGACAGGAAAATTGCCACTTATGCAACTGCCTCCAACCCGAGTATCTGGCTTTCGCCAAAAGATGCAGGGCCAAAAGTTTCCTCAGCTGTGCTAGCTCTGCCTCTGACAAGTGAAATCTATATTTTGTTCTTGCTCTAAAATTCTAGAACTATCCAGAATGTACTGGAACAATAGCCGATTCAAGGACAATTATTTCGCTCGCCAGTCCGAATGGAAACGGATGGTTACGAGTAAAGAAGATGGTACGATAAATATCTGCACCTATGCATGAATCAAAGTTTTTTATACAGAATATATCTCTTATAATTTGATATTAACAGAACCTAAGTGAAATCTGGACAAGATAAAAGAATTTGCCTGTAAAGATAACTATAACTCTTTTCTGGCCACTTAGCGCTTGGCACGCTATGAGAAGATCTAGCTAGCCGAGACTAAGTTTCCTCACAACTGGTTTTCAATGTAGATTTTAAGTTAGAATGACTCTGTATAGGATCCTTTAAATGTTTTGCTTATTAGTGCATCATCTGAATTACTTAGCAAAGTCAATATATTCTCAAACATTTAATTTCACTGGCCGTTAAAATTGCGTAGCCATTTCTACCGTTACACTATTTAGGACGATTCCGTTTTTCCTCCTTATGTCATTGTATTGGGGTTAATTGGGGGTTAGGCCGTTTTCTTCACACCATTTGGTTGTGATGTTAAAGACACTTTGCATTCTGATAAGATATCATTGTGTCGTGTTGGGTTTGCTGTATCAGCTGCTCATCATCACACTTTTGTACTTGATCGCGGGTTATTTTTAGGATGTACATGGTCCTCAACATCAATGGACCAGAACATTTGTGACAAAACTCCGCCAAAGAGCATCTCCTAGTGGGTTTTGCAGCATTGTATTGATATACACAATTATCGGTTCTAAACGAACCTTATTGCATTGAATTTATACAAGGCGTAATCAAAAGCCGCCTCTATGTCAAGAAACACACAGAGAGTCCTGTTGGTATACCTCTATTGGTTTCTTAATTTTATCACTAGGATATATAAGGCCATATTAGCTAATTTAGTCTTGGCAGACAAATTGGTAAAGGTGATGCCTTATCAGTGGTTTAAAGTTTCATTCTGGGACAGTCTGTATTAAGAGCAGTAAGAGCATCTGATATGAGATATCCTTCACAACAAGAAGGTTATAATTAAAACCAGGATTAGATATTTTATAAAAGTTGCACTAAAACATTAACATAAACATATTTGTGACTGCAACTAAATTCTACTCTTCAATTGTGATTGAGGCGTCTATATAGAAATAAGCATTCATTACTTATTTCTTTGATATCAAACAAAATCGCAAGATGAAAAGAAATTGACTTCATCTAGAAATTACATACTTCATTTTCGTAACTTTCATTCGCGATCTGATATAATCAAAAAGTTTTCTGATCTCTTAAAAGTATTTTTTCAAAAGAAATTAATGTGGTCGTTGTAACGCTACTGTTTTTGTGTGTTCATTGCATGAAGGGAATAAAGTAAGAGCCGGATTGTTGTGCTTTCTCACTCCAATGCCTGCGGATGTTTTAAAATTCAAATAGGGTTGTACGTCTTTGTAAAAACGTCGGAAAGGAATTTGATAAATATACAGTTGAAACGATTTAGAAAAAAGAAAAACCGTAGAGAAGTACACGCGTAGGAAACGGATAGATAAAACTCCTTATTCTTATTTGCCATCTTTTAAATAGTAAATCTCAACACTGAAAGAATTATACCGAGATATTTCTTTTACCTTTTTGAATTATTTGTACTTCTTATAACCCATTTATGTAATATGTGTAACAATTTTACATAACATTGAATGGAATATGAAGAACTACACTTTATAAACGAAGGTAAAAGTATCATATTTGAAATTAGCTCTAAAATAGTATTTAATAGAGTGACGTAGTGGAATGCGTATAAAAACAATTTTTTATTTCGCCACTGCACTCAATGGTTGAATTTCTTGTATAAAACTGAAACTGTAAAAATATAGTGATGTCTGCAGATCAACTGTAAGTTTTAGTTATATTAATATTAATATGTATCTGTATGTTCTTATAGATGTATGGTCAAGAATTGCTCTTAACCAATTCCACCGATTTGGCACAAATTTGGTAGATAGGCACATATACTTGTTCTCCAAAAGCGATTTTTTCATTTCTTTATAAATCCAAAATGGCGGCATTGCGCCATTTCTTTTTACCACAAGAATTTCAGTTTTCAAACTAGGAAGTTCAAATTTTGCACACATTATGTGCCTCGCATTATGCGTTGTATAAAAAAGTCCAATGTCTTTAACTTGTACAGAACGCGACGTTACCACGTTCAAAGTTTAAAAAGACTTTTCAATGTATTTCAGAAAGTACAAAACATAGGACATTCAAATAAACTTTATTTTATAGACTACCTAAATTTCCTCTTCGATTTTAATTTTAAAATTTTTTTCTAAAACACCATTTAACATTCATACAGGGTATTTTTGTTTGAAAACTTTGCAGGCGATTTTCTCGAAAAGTTTCGCTGTAATTTTTTATATATTTTTTGCATCGAAAGATCCTTTAATATTTAAGGCACTAAGTTAGTTAAATAAAAGAGACAGTTAAACATCGGATTAGTTTGACCTTGAACGGTTCCTATGAAAGCTGGAAAAATGAAACTTCGGGAACATTTGTAAGACTAAGGGTCCCCAATTCTACCAATGTGAGCAATTCAATATACTAAACCGATTGTGAGCAATAACAAAATGTTCAGAAAACTTTTTAGTAACACCCTATATATTTTTAGATAGTTTGATAACCCTTATGATTCTCTTTAAAATGATACCACATATGAATGGTCCAACTTTTATGGTTCAAAAAATTTGACCTTTATTAACTTAAAACTTTTCAATTTCTCACAATGGCAACCAAGGCACGTAACTGCGCATACGCAATATACACACGTAATTCAATAGGTAAACTAAATCATGTAAAATAATTCTTATATTCATGTACATAAGACATATTTATGTAAAACATTGGTTTATATATTCCATGTATTTATGTATTTTTATAAAAAAAAGTTTGTATATAAGAATTTATGTATATAATACTGCCAAGACCACGTGGTTTAACTCCGCCCGAAATTAAAAGAAACTAGATTTAAAATAACTGTAGGTAAGTAAATTCTTAAATAGTTAACAGACACTATCAGGGTCAGTATAAACAAATAATTGGTTAAAAATTGTACCAGTGATCCAAAAATATATTTTAATATTGAAATTATTATGTATTGTATTTATTTAATATTGAATGTAGTGTATATATTTCATGTATTTTATAATGTTAGAGTAATCTTGTCATTCCCCTAAATAAAGCCCCTTCTCTCAATAATATTCTGGGGAAAAAATATATAATCCAGAAATAAGTAGAAAATTATGACAAGAAATTTATTGATTGCATTATGCGTATATTGATTAAACTAGATATTATTATTACATACATTGCATTTTACCTACCTTACACGTTCGGAATTTCAATCTTTACCCTGCAAAGAGGTCAGTTAATCTTAAATCTGTTAAACTAATATATATATATATATATATATATATATATATATAATAGCAATTGGTTAAATAAAGGAGAATTTAAGTTAGAATACAATCTAGCGTGTTTGTCTACATCCGTGTTCTATATTTAATACTTCACTTTAAACCATCAATATTAAAATTGATTTAATTGACGTAACTTTTCTAAAACTGCCATTGTCAAGTGAAAACAAAGCTGAATAGAATAAGCTGCTCGAATATTTTTAGAGAGTATGTTGAATTTGGTATACGTTTTTGAAAAATCACAATGATTTATATTTACAAATCGGTATGAGGTGTTAGAGTCCATCATTTTTAATTTGGATAGAACCTCATTTATAAGGTGATAAGCCTCAGCTACTCTTTTAATAGAAAATATATTTTTGATCAAATCTGGTACATCACATAGAGTAAGATCATTATTAGTAAATCCTTCATCATGGCTCAAATGATGTAATCGTTGATGTCACACTTAGCAACTTATAATTTCAATTGCTGCGCCAAATTCACACACGTCCCCGTACTTGTTCCTTCAATTCGATTAAGCATTTAAAATCATCGACCATTTCTGTCCAGACTTTCTTCTATTGTCGTTAGTTTGACATCATCCCAAGCCACGACAATATTTTTTATGGCACTATAGATGTTGTAGTATCTACCTTTTTCATCTTTTTGACTTTTGCTTTTCAAGCCTCTGATCTCTGTGTCATTTTGTAACCTTTTTGCGTTCTTTTTGCGGTCTTTTTGGCTTTCTATTCTTTTGACCTTTTTGGTTAGGCCATCTGGCATTTAACAGTAGTTCCAGAGGTCTGATTCTACCCTGCCGCCAAGACCTTCTCTTAACTCGTTCTAAACGATACAATGACGTTCCTGTGTCTTTTGTGGGATCTAATTTAACTAATCGCACGTTTTGCATTGAAATACAAGATAGCGCTGAAAAATTGCACCCAGTGTCTCCCTCCTATCCGTTAATTCTCCTACCAGTGCTCCGCACTTCCAGTATCACCACAGTATTTTCAGTGTATCAGTGCGCTTCCAATGTTCTTACGGCATTTCCAGTGTCCCGCTGCACTTTCAGTATCCTCCAATATGTTCCACTGTGTTTCCAGTGTTGCCCTTGACAATGTTATTATTAGTGGTGAGTTCACATTAGAATTTTGGAAAGAAGTAGGCGACCGCCGATTCTACCCACCCTTCCACCCTTCTCTACCGTATCTCCACCCGTTCTACATGAAAATCCAGTATCACGCCTATGACATCTTTATGAATTCTTAATATTATTATTTAATTCTAGATGTCACTAGATTTTTAAGTAAATATTACCAGGGTCAATATAAAGTAATGTAGAGGGCGACAAAAAATCTAATATTATTTTTCGCCAGATGTCACTAAATTTAATAACTGGATTAAAAATGAAAAATGCCTCTGTAACTAGATATAACCAGGGCCAATATAAATATAATGTACAGGAGCGATAAAAAATATTTAATATTATTTAACGCTAGATGTCACTAGATTTTGTAACTAGATTTAAAATTAAAAGTAACTGGATTTGTATTTAGATAATACCAGGGTAAATATTAAAATAATGCATAGAGGCGATCAAAAAAATTAATATCATTTAATGCTAGATGTCACTAGATTTAAAACGAAAAGTCATTTGACTTGTATTTGCTTATTACCAGGGTCAATATATAAATAATGTACACAGGCGATTAAAAGTTCATATTATTTAAGCTAGATGTCACTAGATTTTGTAACTATATTTTAAACGAAAAATAACTAGATTACTAAGTAGATATTACCAGGGTGAATATAAAATTATGTACAGGATGATAAAAAAATTTATATTACTTTACGCCACCTGTCACTTAATTTTATAACTAAATTAAAAATAAAAAGGCACAAGATTTGTAACCAAATATTGACAGGGTAAATGTAAAAATAATGTTCTAAGGGCGATCAAAAAATGTTATATTATTTAACGCTAGATATCACTCGATGTTTTAACTAGATTCAAAATGAAAAGTAACCGGATTTGTATTTAGATATTACCAGGGTCAATATAAAAATAATGTACGGAGATGATCAAAAAATGTTATATTATTTAATGCTAGGTGTTACTAGATTTTCTAATTAGATTTTAAGTGGAAAGTATCTGGATTTGGATGTAGATATTACAATGTCAATATGTAAAATAATGTACAGGGGCAATTAACAAATATAATATAATTTGAGGGTTGATGTCACTAGATTTTGTAATTACATTCAAAACGAAAAGTCACTAGATTTTTAACTAAATATTAGCAGGCTAATCAAAATATTTAATACTATTTATTCACTTAATGTCACTAGATTTTGTAACTAGATTAAAAGATAGTAACTAGATTTGTAACTAGATATTACCAGGGTCAATATAAAAATATTGCAGATCACAAAAATTGAATAAGAAAGGAACTAGATTTAAAATGAAATGTAACTAGATTTAAAATAAAAAGCCACTAGATTTAAAACAAAAAGTAACTAGATTTGTAACTAGATTCTATAAGGATCGATATAAAAAAGAATGTACAGGGGCGTACAATTTTTCTTACAAAAATCTATGACTTAACTATAGTGTTTGAAAATGTTTCTCTGTGTCTACATGAATATCTAGAATTTCAATATCAACTACGGTTAGATATTTGAATACATCTTTTGTACAAAATTTTGAAAATATGAATAATAACATAACAGTGTTCTATATGGATTACATTAACGTGTAAATATATGCATATTTTAGATTTTAGTGTTAATTCTTTTTGATATTTGAATTTATCTTCAGAGCAGTATTTTCAAAATATGCTGCCCGCGCCGTAGAGGCAAGTGTGAGGACGGGAGAATTCATGGGAAGGCGATTTATAGGTTATGCTAGTTTTATTTAATTTACTTTAAAAAATTTTGTGCTAATAGAATTATAAGGTGACAGTCAAAACTGAAAGGTTCATAAAATTTCGCATAAAACCAAAGGAGAAAATGGTTTTATGCGAAATAAAGAAAAACAAATGATTTCCAGTATATGAAAGTTGGGGTAGCGATCACGTCTTCGAATTTTTTGCATCGAACATCCATTTAATGCGAAAGTCCTTTTAAAAATAAAAGTACCTTCCATTTGTTGTTTCTCCATTTTCAAATTCACGTATTTGTGCCTGTTTGAATAATGAATTTCTTTTATTTTTCGCTTTGACATTCCTATTTTTCGGGCTGTGAGTGCTTCTAATATTCCGGGAGCGATGAAACTGCCAGAATTTATTTATGCTCTTTGGACTTCTTAATGTTTTCTTTGTTGTTTCTAATGTATTTCTTGCATTTCTTCTTTTGGATCGCTTCTGGAGCCTTGTTGCTATCTAGGTTTTCTGTTTTAAGTTTTTTTCTGAGTTGCCTGTTCCTTATGAACCATGGTGCATCTACGGACGTTCTTAATTTCTGGTTTTGTGTTATAAATAATTCTTTTTAACTGCACCTGGATTTTTCTCCCACCGTTAGTAATCGTACATAAGTGAATGTATTAATATTTTTCTGGGTATGGTCATTCAGCTTCTAATCAGAATTATGCTTTAATTTGAAATACAGCTTCATGAACATTCTCATTAGGTTTCTTTCTAGATCATTCATGCGGTCTCCAGTAGATTTTTTATTGAATGTGCACCCCGGGTAAGTAATATTGTTTCGTATTTTATTGGTTGTTTACTTATTTGAACAGGGTTAGAACTTTGTCCGCTTTTTTCTCGTGAATAATTGGAGATAGTGATACCTCGAGCAAAGTGGTGATTACTGGTAATTACACCATAACAAATTATGGTGATAACTGTTACTCCTTGTTTCCTTGTTTAGGCTACAATTTTTTCCAACATAGTTGTCTGTTACATGGCCTTCAGTGATTTCTTGAAGCTCAATTGTTTTGATCAAAAACTTTGCGTTCTTCTAATTCAGTTTTTCTGAATTTTTGTAGTAGAGCTTTGCTCATCTTAGAAATACCATTAATATGTTTTTCATAATTAACAGCAGATCTTTGCCCTTTTCGAGAATCGTTATCATGTATGCTGTTTTTCATGCCCTTGCAAATTGCCTCAATTTTATTGTACTATTACTTGCTTTTTTTGCATTTCCATATAACTACCTCTGGTAGAATATTTAGAGCCATTGTTGGGATCGCGTCTGGTCTTGGTGTTTCGGTAACATTAATTTTTTTTATCTGTTCGGTACTATATTCGGTGGGTTTCGTTATGTTTGCGTTATTTATTATGCTAATGGATTTTTCCACATATTCAATTTTTTTCTTACATTATTTTAAAATTAATATTTTCTTTATTTGTTTTGTTGGGTTTCTTGTGTTTATTGAAAATGAGTTCCCCGTTCTTTGTTTTTATTGGCATCTTTACACCGAAAGTGTTTTTGATGTGATTCTAGTCTTCGATATTTCTTTTTTCGTCCACTTCTTTTTGTAATTTCTTTAGTTTGTGAAATTATGAGAATGTGAGGTAATAATATATTGTAGTAATAATATAATAATAATAGTAATAATAAAGAACATATATAAAGAACACTGTACATATGTTCATATATATATATATATACTAGATGATAACCCGTCGTAAAACGAGTATCCATTACCAGGTCATATTTTATTTAAATGTAATTACAAAATTTGACATTTAATTTCACATATTAAATGGCACAAGAGAAATCACATTGAACATAAATAAAGATAATAAATTCTCTTCAATCATGTCGTTGTTCAGACAAATCAGAATACTACTCCTCCTCAGAAAGCTAGACGTTTATATATAAGTGTCAAAAGCGTTCCAGACAGACGAACAGTCCAGACAGACCGACAAAGCTAGACGTTTATATATAAGTATCATATATTTTTATACATGGCATAAAGGACATACCTTCATGTATAAAAAATTTATATTTTGATGAATTACATTTAAGTAAGTAGGACCATGTATTTATTATCAATTAACATATTTAAAAAACGTGGCGTTATTTTAGAGGACACTAAAAACCAATTAAAACTAATAAATAAAGATGACTAATAAAAACTATTAACTACAGATTCCATTCATCAAAATATGAAAATGTTTCTGATGATTAGAAATAATTCTCTCAATTCTGTTTTCAAGGAACATATGTTGATTAGTCACTTTATGAAAAGTATCTAATATTTCCAAAAAGAATCTGGTTGATAAAAGAAAATATTTCACAAAGAAAATGTGAAGACAATTTTTCTACAGTCATAATAAATTTAGATTTAATAGTCTAATCAAGGAAATAAATAATAAATTATTCGTCAGTAATACAAATTTGAAAACAAATTAAGTTAAAGCATGAAATCATAAATAAGAGAAGTCGTTAAACTTTGCATAATATTAACAACTGTGCTTCCAGCATTTCAGAAATGTTACAAAACTAGGATAAGAAATAATTAAATAGTTAATAGAAAGCAAAATTATACTTAATATAGATTGAATTTATATTATAGAATATAAATTTATCATTGAATGTTGGATACGTTTACTTGAATTTGTGAATCTTGGATTTTAAGATGTTAATTTCTATCCTAAAGAAAGCTTATTGAAATATATTATGTATTTCTATACAATTTAATTAAATATATATATATATATATATATATATAGTCATAATAAATTTAGATTTAATAGTCTAATCAAGGAAATAAATAATAAATTA
>WYDF02127688.1:0-10003 GCA_009867245.2 Adranes taylori
TTGATTTGAAATATTTCCTAAATTATATCTGATTGTCGCAATCTGTTTCTACAATTTTCTTCCAATTAATGAAGACTGCCCAACTTAATATAGAGAAATCAGTTTTTATATTTGGTACAAATATATTTGGTACACCTATTTGGTAGCGCTTGGATTTCTTCCTTTTGGGTGGTTATGTAGCCGATCTATCATCTTTTTTCTATTGCTATCTGTGTTGTGTTTGGTGCTTCCGGGTCCCGGTTTCAAATGTAGCAAGGAGTACCTAAACCCTTCGTGATTATTAATCTTAGTATTTATTATTTTTTTGAGCATTATTATTCTTAGCCTCAGCATTTTTCAGTATTATCTATTTCATATTATTTAAAACAACTTTATAGATTCATTTTTGTAAAAGCTGGAAAACTGAAACTTAGATTTATGACACTGGGCGAGCTTCGTTCTTGCATTTGGATAATTGAATATATTGAGCTGAATTTGACCAATAATTTGTTTTTAAATACTCTCATTTTTAATTAGAATACGATCATTTCGAAACGACTATGTCTGATCCCACTAAAAAAGTAGCCAATACTTCCGAAATTTGAACTCCAATTAATGTTTATGCATAAAACCTTAAAAAGCCACTATTATTTCAAGAAAATTTCACTAGCAATAGATATATTAAGATTTATTGTCAATATTTTTTTTTTAACCACTAATTGTGTATAATCATGAAATAATTTTCACATAATGAGAGAAAAATGTTGGAACTTTAAGCTTAACATATATCAACTATTTAGTAAGCCAAAAGGGTAGTATCAATTAAAAGTTAGTCTCGAATTTACTACTTTATATTTGGTATTTGTAATAACGTTTTCCAACAAACCTAAAGTTAACTTCAAATTACTGTATATGCTTGAACATTTATGTATGAAGCTGATCAAAAACTGATTGGAATGCATATTTATTGGGTCGCTGCATAATTGCTGAGGCTTTTTTCCGCAATTTTTTTTTCTTAAAAAATTGGCGTTTTTTATTTTCATTATTATTGTTTTATTCAAATAAATAATCTTTTCTTTTCAGTCAGTGAAAATCCGTCTCAAAAATCGTTTCAATATTCGCAATATTACGCTGTACCACTTCGAGAAAGGTTGGAATGCAGTACAGACATTTTTGGCGAGGGAACAATCAGTAGAAGCCAAGTTGTAATGCCAAAAAGCATCCGTTGTAAAAAGTAACGTGGTGTGTTTGGTGAAACACAAGCGGAATAGTCCACCGCATTCACATTGCAATGGAGACAAAAAGAACATGCGAAAAGAACCATCTCATTTTCCACCACGATAATGCATGTCCACATGTTGAGCTTCCTGTCCTCAAATCTATTGCCAATAAAAGATGGAAATTACTCAATTAGTCACTGAAAAATTGTTTCGCAAACAAAGTTTACGACAACTTGGATGATTTCTTCGGCGCCGTCAAAGAGTGGATAGTCTCTAAGAACAGCAACTTTTTCGTCCGTGGAATGAAGCAACTACCAACCAAATGAGAAGTAGTAGTTGAAGTAGATGGTGAATATGCTTCGGAATAATCATTTAGAGATGTTTTTGTTAAATGTTGTTATTGTTTTTGTCGAATAAAATTTGTTTTAAAAAAGCAGCAACAATTATGCATCAACCCAACACTTCTTGATATGTTATGAAATTTGTAATGATTTTGGAGTCAAAATTACATACTCAGTTAAATAACACATTTTGTCTATTTACGGAGAGAATTATTAATTATATTAGACAACGATTTTACTAAAGCTATATTTTTAATCAGTATACACTAAGCTTCATTATGATACTAAATTCGTTATTAGTTAAACTGAAAATTAAAGTTATTTCAGTTTATCTGGAATGACCTGAGTAAATCTTTATAGCTTAATTGTTATAGCAATTATAGATAATTTTCAGACTCGTTTTACTGCTCTACTAAATATATGCTCTACTATAAACACCTTTTTTTCAGTTGACAGAACCATTTTCAGAAAGATTTTATACCTCGTAATTCGTTGATGTTGCTAGCGAGTAAGATTAGCTAAGCGAGAATTAAAACCCTAGTGGAACATCCACTGTAAGACAAGTAATACCCCGTAATACGTTGATGTTACTATGGTCAGGTGGTTAAGACCAGCATAAGTCAATGTTTTATACTCTATCAGATGCTGCGGGAAGGAATCACTAGGTAACATCTCGTAACAAGTCGACGTTATTGCACCTAAATAGGCAGCCGGAAAGGAGTGAAGCTATTCTATACGTTTGCAATTAATAATATATTATATGGTAGGTTGGAGCGCTTAGTTGGTGTTTTAATAACTGGTGAGCGACTCGGCTGCTGGTGACCTTGCTGTCAGTTTTGCAGCTTGCTACTGGCCAATGCGGCTGTTGGCGTTCGTTTGGAGCTCTCGATATCAGGAATTCTTAGGAACTAATTTTATATAACAAAAATCGCGCTATTTCTAGACAGAACCATCGGTCAATCTTTCTCTCCGTTGTACGGGTCGTATGAAACCCTTCACACATTACATTACGGCATGGCAAGGGTCTCTCTTTAATTCAATGTATCAACAGCAGTATCACACATAAGTGTGTAAACCAGCATACTACAGTCAGTACCAGTGTATCACGTATGTGTACGCTTCTATAGCGCTATTCCCACTCTTCAAATATAAACAATAATACGTCATACAATTCTAGAATGCCCGCACGCATATTAAATGCTTGTTTTCGTATTTTAGTCTTCATAAATACGGAATGATTTATAATAAATAACTATTATTTCTTTACATATAATAATAATTCTCAGCTATGAAGATATGAAGATTTACTTTCCGACTAAATATACAAAGTTGTTTCTAGTTCTTAACATCAAAATGATAATTAGTTTGCAAAACTATACTATAATTCATTTAAAACTAGCCTCACTAAGATCAAATATTGTATTAATTTTAATCAGTGCCGCTACTTGGTCATTATGTTACATTTAATTAAAACCGTAAAAGCGTGCGACTAGAGAACATATGAAAAAATCAGAAGGAAGGAAATCAGAAGGGGCTATGTAACTACCCTGATGACTTTTTTTTCTGTTGCCTACATGTGTTCCGCAATATTGCCGATGTTTTCTTTTGGATGTCTCCGTAACCACGTTATGACATCTGCGTATTTTTAACGAATTACAGTATCTCTGTTTTCTTGACTGTATTTTTGGCGGAAAAGCATTGGGTATCTAATGCTTTTCCGCGAAGTTTATTGTCCGCTACCCAGCATCTTTCGTTTGCTTTTTCATGCCTGACCCATATTTAATTTCCGTACATCAGCTGTGGCCTCAGATTTATATTCATGATTGTTTATCTCGCTCTCAGTCAGAGTTTTGTATCATACTTGACGATGGAGTACATTCTATGGGGCACCCCTTCTTCTGCTTTCTTTGTGGATGACCCTTCGTTACCGTATTTGATCTACAACGTTCGTTTTTTTTTAAATTGTTATACAATTTTTGTTAATTCCATTAGACTTATGGGCCCACACCATGAAAATCAATCCGTCGTGCCATACGCGATCATGCGCTTTTTCAACGTTGAGCATTGCCGTGTATATCGTTTGACTACGCCTTCTTGCTACGTTGGATTCCGTTCTTGACTATAGACTCCACCACTTCCGATAAGCTGTTTAAAGGGCTTATCGGTCGCCTGTTTTTTTGTAATTTCCGTACTTTTGCATTTTTCGGTATTGTCGTCTTTATTAGCGTTTTTTTTCACTTTTGCGAAAAATGACGGAAAATCAGCATTCTTTTATTTTCTCCGCTATGTACTCAATTGCGTTCTCCGGAACACTTTCAATGCTAAATTCGGTATTTGGTCCTCCTCTGGAGTTTTTCTCGGGTTTAAGTTATTCAAAATGTTGAATAATTTAGGCTTTGGTTGATTATACTTTGGTTGAGTTGGTTGAGAATAATTTAGGTTGAGTAGGCTTTGGAAGTGGTTGGGACACGCTTCTGCTTTCTGTTTATCGTCGTAAAAATATGAAGCATCTGCATCTCGAATTAGGTTATTGTCGTTTCGTTTTTTCCTGATTTGTTTTAAACATTTCCAGAAGTGATTTCGCCTTCTACGCACGCTTTTTCGATTACGGAATCCCATTGATTTTTCTCTTTTCTTTAAATTTGTTTTTGTATTTTTCTTAAAACATTTTTGTCAAGTGGGTGCCGGCTGAATGCATATTTCTTACGTATTTCGTTTTTCTTTTTGCTAATAAAACTTTTTCGCCTTGATTTAAATTCCACTGATTTTCCTGTTGTACTGGCTGAGAATTTTTCATAATTTTTTTCTTTAATAGTGTTTGTTAGGTTTTCTGGTGGCTTGTCTTTTTCGTTGGGATTCTGAATGTTTTTATTGAACGTCTTGATTTGCCTCATTTCGTCCTCGTACCTCTCCCAATTCGTTCTCATATCTGCTGTTTTTGATTTTAGCGTGAAAGTTCCTATTTCAGCTATTACAAGATGATGATCTGGTGAAAGTGCATATTTTGTTTCTAGTTTCCAGTCTTTTTCAATTTTATGGCTGACGAATAGATCGGTTATGTCTCTTTATGCCTTGGATTTGCTGGTGCTGATGTCGGCTCATTGGGGCTTTGTATTTTTACTCGATGTAATGTCTATCTGAATAGACTCTTTCCGGATTTGTTTGTCCATCAGCATCCCCATGAAGAACGTTTCGCATTCAAGTCTCCTCCTGCGATCATTTTCCCCTGTTTGAAAATTTCTCGAACGTCTGCACTTGTTATTGTTTATTCGGGACGGCAATAATACACTGCTGCAAATACAATTTTTGCCCCGCCTATTTGCGTTTCTAAGTTGTTGCTACTTCTATAATTGATGTGTTCAATTGGAGTTGATTGCTGCTATACTTTATTCTTATGTAGATTGCTGCCCCACCTCCGCTGCTTGCTGGGCAATCTTTTCTATGGATTCTGTATAATGGAATATTAAAGTTGCCTCCTTGTGAAAGTCGTGTCTCGCTGAATAGTATTTCACTGATTTCTTCTTCTTGTAGAAATGTTCTCAGTTCAGGAATTTTGCTTTTGATCGCACCTGCGTTCCAGGTGCAAAATTTATACTGGCTTTACAATTCATTCACTGCTTTTATACTATTATAAATTTGCGGTAATCGTTCAAGAATTTGTATTATTCTGTTGTGTAGGTCGTCATTCGTTGTTTGAGCTGTTCCATTTTTCATATTCTCTGCGTAGCTGACACTTGTCGTAACTTTCGAAGCTTCCCATCTTTCTTTTCTTTGCTGCCTTTGATGATGTTCAGGGTTCATGCAGCAATTACAACTGCTTGCTCTGCTGCCAACTAGTTTTCGCCGCAGTGTACACATGTATATGAGGCTTCTTCGATATATGAGACTTCGCGCATTTCAGGCATTTTTGAGAAGCTGTGATCCTGTATTACACATGACCATGTCTTTGACAGCACTGTTACACCCGGGTTGGTCTTCGTTTTAGTTCTGTTGTTACAGCTAGGTGCATAACTTTTTTCATGTCGAAAACTTTTTTGCCTTCTTCGTTTTTGTCAGTGTTACCAAAACCATAGGAAATTTTTTGCTTTTATTTCCTAACCTGGTTACTGAATGTACTGGTAGACTTTGGTTAACTAGATCCTCCTTAATTTCATCGTTAAAAAGTTCTGATCTGATGACCACTTTGAGCTCCTTCTCCTAGCTTAATTGTTAAGTTTGATACCCTTCTTTTACCATCAAGCAGCTTTCTAGTTTTTATAAAATGTGTTTGACATGGTACGGAAATCTGTCAGTAATTCACACCGCCTATAAAGCTAGAGGTTAGAAACTTTGCTCATCAGATAGAGAAAGGAACCACATATGCCATCATAATCGCGAGGTTTCAAATTGATATTGAACGCCCCAAATAAGTCCATTTTATGGACATTCAGGAAAGTGATGAATAACAATTCTACCATTTATTTTGATAACATTTGATTTTCTACATTTACATGCTTTGTTAGGCTTGAGTCGACAAAAATTCGGAACAAAAAGAAATAGCGAAATAAGTCTCTGGACCCTGTTTTAGAACTCAATGAGCACTATCTTTAGGCATATAAATAATTTTGAAGAAAAATCCAGATTTTCAGCTTCAAAAATATGCATTCAGATCACAATATGCGTCTAATCATATTTATCCACATATCACACGGAAAATGTTTTCGTCGTATAGAATATTTCGAATAAAACTTGAATTTAAAAAATCTACATGTTCTTATTTCTAATTTCGAAATAAAACTAAACAACAAAACTTCTTCAAAAAAGCTCCTTGGGACACTTTTAGAACTGCATGTCAACACAAATTTGTCATTCTATAAAGCTAAACAAATTTTAATTAAAGGAATAGTAGTTACTTCTACCTACACACATTTGTACGATTTTCTATTTTGTTACGTACCATCTCTTGTTGTGTAATATAGCACGTTACTCTGAATAAAATTAATTACTTTAAATAAATAAATTGTAACACCGCGGCACTGATAAGAAACCAGTTTATAATAATAAAATGTAAATAGAGTTAAATGTTATGCAAACGCTTACGCCCGCGCAGTAACTAGAGGCACCTTAATGATCGTAAAGAGATAGGTTTAATTATTATCGCTGTTGACTTACTGTTACATTATGGGAATGCATATAGCATTGGTAGAGAGGGGACTTGATTATTAGCTTGGCTCGTCTCTTGTTTGGAAACTTCTGCTGCTTCACTGATTTGTATGATAGACCGTATCACGTAACAATTAACCAATGAGTGGCTCCATAAAGACCATGTAGCAGGGAGAAACATTCTGAGGAGGCTCTCGCCTATATATACCGCTGTGTTGTATAGAATATTTCAGTTCCTTGTGAACTCGAAGACAGACTGTCCAGCAGCAACAGCCAGCAGAGCAGTGCGACCAGCCAAGCCAAGCCAAGCTAGTCATACCGAGACAGCAGGCAGAGCGACATCCGGTAACAGTCGGCGAGATAATAATATATTTGGTGAGGGATTTTCATATACCATATACTGTTTGATAGATTGTATGTATTTTCAATAGCTTTGTCTCTCCTTCTACTATCCCGTCAATTTATTTCCTATTCAATGGGGCATGTAATGTTATCTTACATTCACGGGGTTAGTATTAGGTGCTCAGGTGACAGTGGCACCTACGTTCACGAGGGTGTTATTGTAATTGATAGTGATTTCCTAAGATTCCTGCCTTGTCAGTTATACATGTTGTGCATTGAGATTTACCCCCGTCTCCCGTTGTCGTATGTGTGTATTTACCTCCCCGTGCCTTCTCGCTGCATTACTAACTGTTTTCATATGCTTTTCACATTTCTATTGTTTAATTATTATTATCATCATCACGCCGCTTTATTGTTGTTTTATAATTTGCTATTATACATAAGTACTGTTTTATTTGTACCTCTAATCCTTATTAATAAAATTGCTATTGTTTATTTGTTAACCGCCATAAAAGCTAAATTAATTTAATTTGACATTGATTCGTTTGTTTATTATTGATTTTTAATTGAGAATATATATGTCTTTATGTGTTTGTATTGTCTATAAACAATAGAGGTTTTGTTAAAACGTTAATACTGTTTTTACTAATGTGTTAATAACGATATGATAGCTACTCGCAGGATCTCGGACCCATGGATTATTAATAAGACTCACAACTAGTTGAGCCCTCAGTAAGCCACTGAGGCCCGGAGGGACAACAATATCAGTTCCAACGTGCGGTCTCAGGTTAAACGGACCTGGGGTACGAGTATTTTCTTTCTGGAGGATAAAACGTTCTGAAGTATTAAGATGTTTGTTTGCGCCATTTGTGACTATTGCCAAAACTCCCCATTAGCAGCGTCGTGAGTGGGAGTCTGACATTTTTAACATCATGTTTACATTCAAAGCAAAATTACAATATATCTTCTGACATTCTGTTTCGCTTCATCTTAGGTCAGAATTCATGTTTATACATGGCCATATAGTTGATTGCGTCAAACATAAATAAACAGTGTGAGTGAAGTGTCTTGGAAATGACGCGACGTCAAAGCGTTGAAGTAAATAGCACCCACCTAGATCCATTCAGTACATTAAAATAAGGGTGAAACTTTCATGTCATTAAAAGTTATTATAATTTTAGAAACGAGGGATTTATTAGTTGGCGAATTCCTGCATAAGCGAATTCAAAAATTCAAGGCGGGCAGTCTGGAGTGCTTTACGCGCCAGCCTGGCCTGTTAAAATTTTCTGCACAGTGATTCAAGCAGTAATACCTATATAAGGTCTAGATGTGTAACAAAGCATGTTACTGTGAAGATAAAAGTATCTTTAGTTATCGAATTAAACTAATTAAATGAATTAAATTTGGGAACCCTATATTAGATCAAACTATTATTAAATAGAAACGAATTTTCTGTTTAAGAAATGCACGTCTTAATTCAGGCATATTATATAGCAGAGAATTATGTTATGTTTAATGGGTTATTATATTGCGTAGCACATACGTTTTTTGTACATATTACAGTTTTCCAAACGCAATATGTCGGAATAAATACGATTTATTTTTTATAAACTAAAATATATTTGTAATAGGGCGATGAATGGCTCAGCGTTGAAGGATGCGTACATGCACGTATGTATATGTTATATGTATGCGAACGTACGTTCCATTGCTGAATGGTATGAACTGAAGTGTTATTGTTTATTATTTATTCTGAATATTTTTATTCACTGGGTTAGTTTTAGTTGCTCGGCAGCAGTAGCACTTGCGTTTATGGAGTGTTATGAAACTGACAGCAATCTCCTCTCCTATTTCCTTCACTGGAGCATATACTACTAACTTACATTTATGGCGTTAGTTTTAGTTGCTCGGCAGCAGCAACACTTGCGTTTACGAAGTATTATTGTTACTCACAGTGATCTCCTTACTGTTGCTCCTTCACTGGAGCATATAATACTAACATGCGTTCTCCGGATTAGTTTTTGTTGTTGAGCAAACATAGCGTTGTCCGTTATACATATTGTCCGTTACACATTTGAACTCACCCCCGCCTGCTTAATTGTATTATTGACAATTTGTACATGCTTTCCGCATTACTACTGCTTTATTAATAATAATAACCTTTATTGGCATAATTTACATAAAATACAATACATCTGAAAGAAAAATAAAAATTAAAAGAAATCAGATGCAATACATAAACCTAAGTTCCTAGAAAGTTATCACTAACACTATTTAAGTCCCAATCTGACTTAATCCTAAATCCAATCTATACAGCTTAAATCTACACTTAATCTAATATACATAATCTTCTGTAATACCTTTAATATTCCCATCTCCCTCCTTTTTCCGCTTTTATTCTATTTTCTCCCTCTGTAACCCGTTTCCCACCTCTTCCCTATTTGTTTTCCCTTCTCTGTCTCCCTCAATACTTTCCCCGCTCCCCTGACCTCTTCCCTCCCCTCTATGTCTCTTTCCCTCTAACTAACTCCCCCTGATCCTCCCTGGATGAGATGGTCTGATATGCGTCATCCTTAGTCTCCTTTCTTCCTCCTTATCTGCTCTGCTATTTTTTCCATAATATTCTTCCCATTACCCCTTTGTCTTAGACACCATCTCCAATTCCTTACTTCCTCCCTTTCCTCATTCAACCACTCAATACATTCGCACCCACTCGCCCAATGCTCCCACTTTTCCTCCATCACTCCACAAATTCTACATTTTTTTTCACTCTCTCTCATCCAATATCTATTCCCGCTCTCCATATTCCCACACCTAAACCTTGCTATCAATATTTTCTCTTCCATACTCATATCCGAATCCAGATATCTTGGTCTCCCTACTTCTACTTCTATTTCATTGAATCTTTTATTATATCTCGATCCTCTTATTCTCTCCCTCCTCTCCTGCATTTCCACATCCTTCATTTTACTCTCAACT
>WYDF02127699.1:0-10003 GCA_009867245.2 Adranes taylori
TGTGTGTGTTAAGAAGATATAGAGATATACAAATTGAAAATAGCCAAATAAACTTACATATAGTAATGGCCAATTGTTTTGGTAAACGAAACACTGCGCATAGGTTTCTATTTTGTTAAAAAAATTAAAACGAGACGTGCATTGACGTCTTACATCAATGTGCACAGTGATTAAGAGTGCCGTATTCTTTTGCAATGATTTAAGTGATTAAACTGAATTGATCGTGTTTGTTTGACATATTTTCAGTTCCGCCACTAACACCATAAACTGATTGGAAATTTTAGTACGATCAGTTCATTCAGTTTAACTGATTATTTATCAGTACAAAAGAATACCTCATATGTAATACAGTTTAAGCCTAGCCAATCGCAGTACTAAAACTAAACATACTCTTCGCAGTAAGTTCTCCACAACATTTCGCTTTACCTGTACATACATTTCATGTCTTGTTAATTATAACAGGTTGAACAACCCCAAATAAATTCTCACGTATACAAGAAACAACTACCATCTGAAATTTAGATTAGTAGTTGTAAGTCTGTACTATTCTCATAACAATACTTTAAACATTTTAAATCTGAGAAAAGCAGTTTGAAAGTAGCAGGTTTATTATATTTTAAGAATTACTTTTCTAAGATTTAAAGAATAATTTATCTATATATTTTTAAAACTTAAATTAGCTCCTAGTAATAAAACGTCAGACAACATGAAATTTTTAAATAAAATTTATTAAACCCGTTACTTAAATATTACAGTATAAGAGATTGTTTCTAATAATGAATTGTCGTTTAAAAGAGAACAAATACTAAGTATTGTAATGTCAAAATCAGTTACTTCCTAGTTTAACGCAAAGCTCATAAATGATTTTTATTATCTTTATATAACTTATTAGTACCGTACCAACATTATAATGTTTCAGCGGGCATCATTTCCAAGCTTTCAAGATCAACCAAGAAAGCTAGTGTCAAATAGAAAGTTTTTTTCGATTACTTGTAAAAGCTTGTAACCATATTTCTTATAGCTTCAAAATAAAATCATTTGAGAGCTTTGGGCTACTGTGTCTTATGTATTAAACTTAGTTCCAAACACTTAGTCGATATTATTCAATAGTTTACTTTAGTATCAATATGTATAAGCAATTGGGTGTAGAATCTTGTGGTCTAAGGCATTGTGCATGTATATAAAATTTCAAGCGTTTTAGAATAAGTAAACTTTACATATACTATATACACGTATAGGAAAAACGCAAAATTATTTACGTGCAATACATCGTGGATTTTATATATCTAATTTAAAGATGATTAAAAATGTCGTTTATCCTACATTAGAATCTCAGACTAGAGCAAAGCTAAATGGGAAGCAAGCACATTTTGAAAAATCACAGAGTAGTGAATGCATTCTCATTCAAAACAAAAACAAATCGTTTAGTGGTTCGTCACCCCATCTTTTATATACTGGAAGTCAGAACTATTAGCAGATACTACATGAACGGTACTTAGATATAGTGTAATTATGATTTGGATGATTAAAAAAAGTTTTAAATCATTTTGTAAGTATTGGTAAAAAAGAAAAAAAAATCGATATAACAATTTATAATATCATTGATCGCTTCATTATTAAACAATAAATGATTCAAGTAATCAATAAAAGAAGTGAATCTTAAAAATTTTCATAACTGATTCGTACCATAATCAAAACAATTTCATAATTTAAGTAATGACATAACTAAAAATGACAAAACATAATGAATTGTAGCAAAGTTTTTTTCCTTATTTCCAATACTTAAAACATGATTTCGAACAAGAAAATCATAATTTTTTTTACACATAATACTAAAATACAGTACAGTCTCGGTTAACCGTCATTCTTTTAACCCCGTCAGTCTCTACTAACCGTCAAGTCTCAGAGAAAGAAAATGAAAAGTCCATATATATAGAGATATGTTTACGTTTACATATCGTAACATTCTCCATTTTTACTTCAAATAACTCCGCTATCTTACCAACCGACCGGTAAATTTCCATACGAAAATTTGAAATGTACATACGTACAGTATTTATGTAGTACAATACAGGGTACGTCTTATACTGTACTGTAGAAGTTGACTCTATTCGGGGTGTCGATCTTCGCCGAGATAATTACTCACGCTCCTCAGTCGAGTCGATCATGTGCGAACGCGTCAAATTCCTAGCCAATCAGCCACAACAAACCATTGTATTGTTAGTTTCATGTGTAACGTCTCACAGTCTTATTCAGAGTAGTGACAGATTTTTGTGAGTTTCGTTTCAGTGTGCTTGGATTGAGTGAAAACCGTAAAGTATAGTGTTGGGTTTAACCGAAAAAAAAAATGTAAATTATAAAATGCCTGCGGAAACTCGGAAATGGGAAAGTGCGAGTAGTATTGCACCAAGTTACGGAAAACCACGTTTAGAAAATTGAGAATTCAGATTGTAACGTAAAAGCTAGAAAAACTATGAAACCAACCAAACTTGAGCATATTTATACGTTAATGTACCAATGGTTTATTCAACCCCATAGTCAAGGAATGCCTTTAACAGGTCCAATAATACAGGCTAAAGCCATAGAAATAACAAAAAAGTTGGTGCTGATTCCAGTTTCATAGCCAGCATTGGTTGGTCAGAAAAATTTTAAGTCCCGTCATGGTATCCGTCAGTTAGACATTTCGGGTGAAAAACTAAGTGCCGATAGTACCGTTGGCTAAGTACCGATAGATTATCGTACAAAAATGGAACATTTTGGAAAGAAAACTTGTGAAACAGTAAGTTTTCAACTGTAATGAAACAGGCCTAAATTGGAAAGCTCTTCCCCATAAAACATTGGCATCATTATCTGAAAAATCTGCGCCGAGATTTAAAATTCAAAGGACCGAATAATTGTCATGATGTGTGCGAATATAAGTGGGCTTGTAGATTACCTTTGGTTGTTATCGGAAAATATAAAAAAACAAACCTAAACTGAAATGTGTTGCATGTACTATATTATGATCAAAAAAGTGCTTGTATTACAAGCCAAGACATTTTTGAGGATTGGTTCCACAAAGTGTTTATATGTAAAATCTCATCATAAAATCAAAAGGACTGCCCACAAGACGCATTTTTGCCCATGGATATTATGCCTACTCATCCTGTAAGTGAAATAAAAAGTGACGATGGCAAACTAACTTGTCATTTTTTACCAGCGAACACAACCTCATTGATTCAACCAATGGATCAGGGTATTATAGAGATGATGAAACGGCGGTACCGAAAAGCATTATGGCGGTACCTAAATGCGTTCTTAGAAAAGCTTATTTCTGATGATAATGAATTTAACATCAGGGCTTTTTGGAAGTCATACACTATCAAAGACGTAATTTTCAGTGTGTCTGAGGCTTGGCACGATGTTTAGGAGAAAACACTGGAATGAATTATGGCCTGTGCAAGAAAATGACGTGAACAACGCGGAAAGTGAAGAGGAACTGTAAACGATGAAGCAAACATTTTCGAGCTCTATAAAAGACTTCTGACGAAACAAAATATTTTAATGGAAGACATCAATGAATGGCTTGGAATGGACAAATTTGATGTATTAAGTTAAGGATAATGACTTTAAGAAAAAAGAGCGTACTGCTGTATATAATTTGCTGTATTAATGTCCTATCTACAACTTGTATAATAAATAATTACAGTTACAGTAAATTGAAAATTTAAGAGTTTTACTGTACTACATTTACTAAAACATGTACTATACTGCACATAATGATTCTTTAGTTAAAAAAATTACGGTACAGACATTCTGTGCTATAAACATGGAATCGATCGTCGAAAGTACGGGTGGTCTATTTCTGTTATCCGTCTATTCTGTGATCCACCACCCGAACGATCCCGAGGATGACGATTAATTGAGATTTTACTGAAAATAAAATAATTCTTTTTCCAATTGAATGTGAACCCTCAGGAATTTAAATGAGTTTTTCACCTTATAGTAGGTAAGTAATAAATCGTATCTCAAAAAGGAAAATTTTGATTCCGAAAACTGGATAGCTATATTCATTTCTTCAAGTAATTCTTCGTGTAGCCAAGAAAAACATATTTTTGGAATTATAATACTGATTTCATTTCTATTAAACGTGGGCTTTTCTGATCTGTATCTGCAACTGTAATTTCTATAATTTACTTATACGTGTATCGAAATATTATGTAAACATGGAAAATTGAAATAGAAATTGAACACTATAAGTGATTTAGCTAATACGATAATTTTAAAAGATCTAGGTAAAATCTGAAACATTCCATCAATGAAATATGTACATACTGAACAGTATTTAGAGCGTGACAAATTTTTTCAATGAAGTTAGTTTACCAAAATGACTGTTGTACAAATATGCGTAGGTTTCAATTGTACTAAACTACTTTAGACATTAAATAAATATAATGAAATTTTGATAGAAAACAATTGATTATTGGACAATAAATTATTCTTAATTTGAAAAATGATATTAATATATTCATTAAATAGGTCATAAAAATTTCGCTTAATAATTCAATTATATTCCCTGTTGGCAAATTTGCATTTCATTTTACAGATACCTTTACAAACTTTTATAATTCAATTATCCTAATTATGAACTTAACGATCACGAATAACATGAAGCATGATATAAATTTGAATAATTTGTGTCTAGTCTAGAAAAATGAAACATTTTGCTACATTTATTTTAATTAATAAGCACCTTTATAATTAATTTCAAAATTCTCACTAATCATTTGGATTTATAAGCGTATATAAACTTTATCAACAAATAAGCATTACATTACTTCAACAAATAATTTAGATCAAGTGTTTTTACTTCGTGACTACCATAGTACAATTATTTAGATTGTGACTATAATTTCAACCCTCCGGGCCATCTTAAGACATACAGATTAGGGGTTTTAGGGTTCTATTATTGGGATGTTTTACGTGACCATTTTGGGGCTACGAGTGATTGGACATAGTGGTGTTATCTGTTATAGTACAAGGGGAGAGAGTCAACAACTAGATAAACGAGAGCAACAACGATGACGAGGGATTGGACTAGGTGGTGTCAAAGACTAAACGGGAGAGAAACAACGACCAGATAGACGAGACCAATAACACAACGATTACGAGGGATTGGACTTATTGACGTCAACTCTTATTGAGATTAATCTCCCTCCCATTTAGTCGTTGATATCAATAAGGCCAAACCCTCGTAGTCGTTGTCTTGTTGTTGCTCCATTATCTATCTGGTCGTTGACTCTTTCCCATTTAGTCTTTGACACCACCAATCCCTCGTAGCCCCAATCCATCGTAATCGTTGTCGTGTTGTTGTTCCCGTTTATTTAGATATTGACTCTCTCCCCTTGTACTATAACAGCTAACACCACTAAGTCCAATCCCTCGTAATCCCAATATGGTCACCGCAATAATAGAACCTCTACGAACCCTAAGTCTGTATGTCTGAAGATAACTCGCAAGGGTTGAAACTATAGTCACAATCTAAACAATTGTACTATGCGTTGTAATAACGAAGTAAAAATACTTCCAATTGATCTTATCATGGATTACCACAAAGTAACGCTTGACTTAATCTAATAATAATTTAGAATATAACTATAACTTATTAAATATAATTTTTTAGCCTAAGATTATATACATTTCAGATATTCGTCGAAATGAGAACAATTAGGGCTGTTGCAATAAAGAAAAACTTATATTTTAATTTTAAGAAAATAAATATTAAAAAAGGAAAGAGTCAGCACAGGATAGAGTAAGGACGAACTTGTAACATATTTTTATATTTAGCTTTTCAAAAATGTGTGTGAATGTTTAAAAAATTCGTGCGGGATGTTGAATAATAGTTGCAGAGAGTAAACAAAACTTATTTTTCTAGATTTAATGAAGTAAATTCTAATTCTAATTTCTAATTTCCAAAAAAGTTCAGTAATTGAGTAAGAGACTAAATACTGTGACACTACTAAACACTACTCTTTTGTACTATTTTTTTCAAACCCATTTTCTCGAAAACGCTTCCCGTAATTTTGTATATATTTTTATTAAAGAAAGATGATTGAATGTATACGTAATACATGTGTCGGATGACAAACAAAGTTCTTACAGCTTGTGTGTAATAATGGACCTCCTACAAAGTAGTTTTGAATATCTTGGAAAATTGGCAATTATGATTTGCAAAATATTTATTTATTGAATTTATTAAAAACTGTATAATTGAAAAGAAGTATAGTAAAAGATCGGTTAGTCGTAACGCATTTTACGGAATTTATGGAATCTTCAAAAAGTCTTCGCTTACGGTGTACAGTATTTGTCTTGATATTGATAATATCCATGCATATACTTTTTTCTATCTTGCATGTCTATGAAAATGTTCATAGAATATATTCAGGTTGGTTTGAATTATGAACGTTCTCTTCCAGATCTATTTAATAATTACGATATAATCACAAATAAAAACTATTTACTCTTAATAATTTAGAAGCAAAAAAGCAAATCCTAATAAAAGATATTGCTGCATAAAGACATTAAGAAGTTCCACTATTTTAAGACATTAAAAAGTTCCACTTAGATTATAACCAATGAAGTATCGACTCTTAAGACTGAGTTAATGATCAACGGGCTTTGACTGTTTGAGTTACAGTTGCAGTTAATAGACGAACTTTTATACTAAAAAAATAGTGAAACTTTTGTCTGTCGTAGGTAACTTCTATGTATTTTTAAAGATGAACTTAGAGTTTCAGTTTCCTTGATTTTGGGGTTGTGGAATTTTATTTAAAAATAAAACTTAAATGTTTGCCTTTACTACTTGGACAGCCTCAAGTATTTTCATCTTATTTTGATATCTATTTGTTCACAAATTCAACATGATACAATTCTGTGATGTCAATTTGTTTTTACTTTTACATAATTAATATAAATTGATAATAAAAATGCTATACTTATTAATTAAAATATGCTAAATTTCTTTTCGAATTAATTACAACTTTTCGAGCTGAATATAAATTAAGTGCAGTGGCTCAATAACCCTATGAAGCAAATTTTTAGCTTATTAATTTGTAATAACAATCTTATAGGACGGATTGATACCTAAAATATTTTTATAAACTATGATTTTAAAATTTAAAACTTATTTTTGCTTGCATTAGATAAAGAAGGCAAAGCAGCGATTCTATACAATATGGATACATAAATATTAGTCATTTTAAAAATTCGAACGTGATTGTATAATATAACTTTTTTCTCCATCCAAAATAATAATTTGCAGTTAAAATTTATAGCAAACTTTATGAAATAATTTTTAATTTATGTACAAAAAAAGTGTAGGCTTACAATTGAAAATGTAACAGTTAGGTTCAAATCATTTCAGCGTGATAATACTATTTCAAAGGTTCAGAAATCAAAGGTGTAAATACATTTCTTGGCTCAAAGATGTAAAAACATTATTGGGTCACTAAATTATAGAACTTAAGACAAAGTAACAGTCGACTAATCTGATCAACTTGAGGCATTCTTTACCTTTTAAGAAAAAGCGTGAAGTGGTATAGGATGATGGCTGTTGAATTTTTTTTTTGTTAACACTCAGTCATATATCAAAGATTATCGTTGTCGATAAGTATCAATATTGTTGGGAGTCCTTAAAAAGTAATATTTCACGTGTATCAAGTTATAATTATTTCACAATATTGTTATTCACAAATTAAATTAACGAGTACCATTCAGAAGCAGAATATGACGTCACACCCTAAATTATACTTTTAATCAGTATTCTCTCTGAGCTATGCACCTGTGAGCGCGCACATAGATTTTAAGCTAACGCACATGAAATATAAACGAGCTCACAAAAAATATTGCGATGCAGATGCGTTAAAAATTACAAAATTTTAAATTGATGTTTTAAGTTAATTTTTCTTTAAATAGTTACACAGATCTTTCATCTATGAAAAACCTGCGCACACAAAAACTAATGCACACAGAGGTTACACTTTTCAGTAGAAAGTGATTTTTACAGCACAATTTACTGAAATACAGCACAATTTAATTTTATGGCGTAATTACAGGCTCCTTACACACTCACTCCTCCCTGTAGAAATACTTAGCTGATCATGATTAATTGTAAAACTAATTATGAAATGTAACGAGTTATTTTGAAACTTAACTATTTCCAGAAAACAGAATAGTGAAACAAAACGTGATAGATGTAACATAAAACTTGATCAGAAGGGAGTACAATTCTTAACAAAAGTAGTACGTCTTCAAAACACCCGATTCGCAAATATTGTAAAAACTAAATGGTTCGAGGGGGTAAAAATCGTGCTCATTTAAGGGCCCGAAAATAAAAGCAAAAGACTATAAACAACCCAAAAACAGGGCCGGAAAAGTTCATGCTTTTGCTCAAAGCTCATGCCTCCTATGCAAGCAAAATGCGTGTGCCATTCTGGACTACACAAACTGACTTCAGCATACTTATTATTTTACCTCATTCGATGCAAAATTTCTTGCACAGTCTGAAATATCAATTGGTATCGAAAAATTTTGAAGCAAGTATCTGGTTTGGCAAGTTCTGCTTACTAATGTTAACAAATCCCTTTGTTAGTACAAGTGATTTTTAAGTAGTAAAAAGCGGTCAAATTAAAAATATATCTGTTTATTCTTCATGTACCATATTTGTAGGTAATATGTATATCTTCTTCTTTCCCTGGTACGACAGTCCTAAATGGATCTGGACCTTATCAATAAGAGTTTTCCACTCTTGCCTCACCTCAGCTTCTGACCTCTGGTCGGCGCAGGCCCATCTCATCCGGGGCCTTTCTCGAATACTTGTCCCATCCGACTAGGAAACCTCGCCTGCGGCATTCTTTCTACGTGCCCTATCAATCTTAATCGCCCTTTCTTAGTAACCGAAACGATGTCGGATTCCTCGTACATTCTTTTCAGTTCTTCATTTCTCAGACATATAGTACCACCGGCTTGATTATTGTGTTATATATTATCATCTTTGTAACTCGGGATAGGGTCTGAAAGCATTAGGCTTTCGGTACTGCGTACATACATTTGTTTCCTGCCTCTATCCTTCCCTTAATCTCGACGCTGGTCTCATTATTTTGTGCCACTACTGATCCCAGGTAATTAAACTTGGGGATAAAAACCTACAGCAAATACCACTAGAACTTTAGAGACGGAATTAATTGTTGTAAGTTTAGAAATCAGCAATTATTAACCGCATATAAAATTTTCATTGGCAAGATGACCGCTTCAACCCGTTTTGTTTTATTATAACCCAATATATTGCAACTGGGTGCAGTTCCGGATAGTAAGTGGCCAAAATAGCGCCTAAACTGTGCGGAAAAAAGCGTAAGCCTTTGCTTTAATATTTTATGTACACTAACTATTCCACATTAATAAAATAATAAATATTAAGGATAGACCAATATTTATATAGATATTTTTAAAACAATAATTAGTAACTAATCTACTGAAAAGATAATCGAATTCAAATCCGCATGCCACCAAAATTTATATCATTGCTAAAGAAATAAAATAGAAATAATAGGGTGCGATTTGTGATCAGTTTGAGTTTATACAACCGCGGTAATACAATTGGAAAAGGTACAATTAGCTAAGTTAAATAATCATAGAGTACGAAAACCCACGGCATCTATCAACGACAGTTGCCATATACTTCATTACGATCCGTGGATGAGTGCTGCTAGACCGACTTCCTGGATGAACTTAAGAACGCAAATCATCCAAAACCAACTTCTTAAATCGACATTTTAAGATCTTCGTAGTTTCCTCTCTTACAGGTGGAGTAGAAACGATTCAATGTTCCATATTACGTACACAGATTACAGAAGTATGAAGCAAGTAATTTTCATGAAAATATCTAATATGAATCTATATATATATATATATATATATATATATAAATCAATATATGTTTGTATGCCTGACTACACCATCCATCCAA
>WYDF02127721.1:0-10003 GCA_009867245.2 Adranes taylori
AATCAAGTAATTTAATTAATTTTTATTAATTTAAATATTGGTAAATTAAAGCAGCTCTAATTTTAAGTTAATTTCTTAATTAATTATTCAAGTTAAATTCTTCTTTAATTCAAATTCTCTTTATTTATTCTAACATTCTTTCCAAGCTGCCACAATTGCGGTAGATTTTTTAATTTATTCTCCCAATTGTTCAGGTTCAAATGAACTAATTTGGGAGTCGCATTTTTCCTATAATGTATTTTCTTGTGACCGGTTCTGATGGAAGGTATTTCTTATGGAACTTTTAAGTTGGAATCGCCATTGGATAAGTACAGACTTCTAAATTATTCAGACTTTTACTAGCTTCTGGTGCGCTTAATGGTAACTACGCTCCTTGCTCTGTTTGGCTATAAGAAATACGTTGCTTGAAGAGTAGTTATATTGTTTCAATTTTTTTCTCTCGATAATATGTTCTACTTTCAACGTAATCTCAGAATTTCATATTCGAGACACATCCTGAATATGCATATGTATATTGTCAGTTTAAAAGTTTGTATAAACTCATACTCGTCGGGTGTTTTAATTTATGCAAATTAATATTTATAATCGATATTTATGGATGAAAATCAACAGTCGATTCATCGATGACGAGTATTCATGAATTTATGTATGCCTTTGACAAGTTAATAAGATATTATTCTCGAGGAGTCGACGAGCGTTTATGCGACATAGCTTATTATCGCGATAATTTCTCATTAGGCAATTGTTGACGTCTTAAAGATAAGTAGACGCCCAAGATGTATGGATGTGTGTATGGCACGCTTTATACAGAAATGTCATTTAGTTTAACGCAAATTATTATTTCGTAATTATAATAATTGTAACGCTACGTTGGTGAGTTTTGAAGATTATGGAATTTTAGATTTTTCCAAACTGTTTTCTAAGATGCAACTAAATGAAAATTAAATCATTCTTGAAAAAGTTTACTTTAATAATTAAGTGACTTAATTATTTAGAAAACTGTATATTGATATTGCGGAAGTTCAAATTGGCTTATAAAAATGAAGGAAGGGTAGATGCGCATTTCTGGCATCGGTGATAGCCTTCATCACTACCCTCTGTTTTCATTACATACGTTAATGAAAACCAACGCTTAACTACGTGCATCACCTTCGCTCGCCAACCAATTTGAAAATCATTTACTACAGATCTACTTTATTACTACAGATCTTTTTAATGAAATTAAATGCAGTTGTACATAGCAACCAACAATGAGCCAATCTATGAGAGTTACCTTAACTCATTCAAACAATTAGGAATTTATAGCAACTAGGAGCTTAAACAAATTAAGGTTTGCCGCAATTACCACTCTTAGGTCATGTCTACTAATTAGCAGACGCGCCAAACCGTAAATTTAAGTAAGAAGGTATAACTTTTTAAGAAGTATAAATCTGAGTTAATAAATCAAAAACCTTTATTGGCATTACAGTTACAATTCTTTCCCGTTCTATTCTCGTTTACTTTCTTTTATCTATCTCTCCCGAAATTCTTTTCATTATTTCTATTTCTTTTCCCTCCATCTAAACGTAATCTCAAGTATTCTCCTACAGCTTTTTCATTATCATTCTATCCCCTCACATTCTTTAATCCAATGACTCCATTTTTCATCCCCCCTACAGAATGTGTAATTACTTTTATATTGGGACGGAACTACAGATCACATTGTCCATATGTCAGTTCATTTGTTTTGTTATAAAAGTAAATAAATATAGGTACATACAAGCAGATGTCTGTGTATTTTACTCATTTTTTCTTTTTTATTGATCCAATATCTATTTCCGTCCTCTACATTACCTCATCTACACCCCGCAATAATTCTTTTTTCTCTCGTACTTCAACTTGATAACAAATATCCACTCATCCCACCATTTTCACTGATTCATCTATATTTCTATTATACCAACTAATAACAAATCTTCCTTCTCTCTCTCTCTCTTGTCTTTCCTAATCCATCATCCTTTCTACAATTTCTTTCACTTCTTCTTTACCTCCATTCATCTTCTCCAACTAGATACTTGAAGATCATCCAATTCTCTCATTCACTTTCTTTCTGCTCTAAGCCGTTTATTCTCACATTTATCTCTTTCTTCCTCCATAAATCCTTCCGTATACACTTCCTTGATCAACCTATATTTTTCATCATTCATTACCTTCTCAATATTCACCATCCTCTTCACTCCGCTAATACAACATTTATACTTTCCAATCTCCTGCAAAACTATATCATTAGATGCATTCCTGTCTAATCCCAACATTCTTTTAATAATAACTCTCAGTTAATAATTGAGTTAATTAAAACTGCATATTGATGTTTAGGAAGTTCAAATTGGCTTAAAACGCCAATTCAAATTGGCGTTCAAATTGTTTGGCGAGCCGAAGGTGGTGCACGTTCTTAAGCGTTGGTTTTCATTAATAAATGCAATGATACTATCCCTTTCTACATATATTCGAAAGCAGAAGGTACTCATGAAGACTATCACCTATGCCAGAAATGCGCATCTACCCTTCCTTCGCTTTTTAAGTCAATTTGAATTTCGTAAACATCCATATGCAGTTTTCGAAATAATTAACTCAATTAATTATTAACTTAGAGTTATACTTCTTAAAAAGTAATATCTCACTCTTTTAATTAAGTTTACTTTAATCAGAATTTATTATCTCTCATATACCATATATGTACGTAGTACATATTTATATACTCGTATGAAAAGACGAATATACAGAAATTTACAGGTGTTTAATACTTTTTAAACTTTTTTAATTTTTAATTTTATTATTTCATTTTTTAAGTTGGATCTAGAGAATTAATCAACAGACATTGACAAAATTGAGGTCTCTTTTTTCTTCGTGTTACTTATATGTTCCTCAAGTTTCATTTTTTCAACCGTCATAGTAACCGAAATATTAGTCCTTTTTTTTAAATGTCAAATTACTCTTCACTTTAATTTTAAAATTTTTAAAATTTATTAGTTGCTCAAATATTAAAGGAACTTTCGGTGCAAGAAATTTGACACAACAAATAACAACCTGTATCTATGTTACATTGTAATTTTAGCAAATAATGTTTCAAATAGAATCGAAAGAGCTTTGAAAATTACATTTCAATAAAAATTTTAATACACGTAATGCTTACCATTTTAAGGTTGTCAAATAGAAACATTACTAGAGGCGAATAACTATTAAATTGACACACATGCGAAATACCCTTTACCACATGGTTACAACTATATATTTTAGGCTAATTGGTCCTTATCCTTGTTAGGGTCCTTAATGGGTCCTAATTGGTCCTTATCCTTTTTAAAAGGTTATAACTCATTTTGGAGTTTTGTGTCTCTCACGTTGGTCGACAAATATATGTTTTAGGTCCGAGATCGGGTTTTCTGCCCCACGTTGGGCGCCAAAATATGTTTGTTTAATTGGAATACGATTTATAAGAAATTAATGGTGATATTCGAGCTCGATATTTTTGACGAGTCGTTTTATTTTTATGCTATATATATTAGTGAATTTTATTACATGACAAAAGAGTATTTACGACGTCTTCTTTCCAGTTAACAAAGTTACAATATAAAATCTGGCGAGCTAAAGTATGCAAAAATTTTGATCTTTGAAAAGTTTTGAAGTTTTGTCTTCTGAGTAATTCGCGATGTGATAAGTGATCGGTTCGTGCATGAATTCGAATCTGGCCGTGTTCTGATGTCGGAGGACGTGGGAGGAAACGGGAGGACGCGTAGATATGGTTTAATGGGTCGCTCTGGAGTGAATGTAGTTTAATGGTCTCGGTCTTTCTCGTTAGTTTGGAACGCCTGATTGTTGGCCTCCTTCTTCTGGCGTGGACCACCCCGTATTCGCATCAAAGATGTAAATTTTACAGGGGGGATTATAAAATATTTATGGGTGAGTGAAGAGAAATAGATGCGAAGATAAAAATATGAAGCATCGAAACATTAGGCCGCAGGTAGATAGTGGAATTTAGGTATATACTTGTCTGTTGTTTATAGAGATTTTTTAAAATAAAATATTGAGTTGGTACAATTTAACTTAGAAGTGGCATAATGAATCGTTTGAGAGAACAAACCGTTCTTTACACTGCGACTATGCTCGCTGTCAAAAGTTAGGTCTGAGCATCCAAAGAGAATTATACTGACTGAAACGTGAGAAAATGCTCACTCGAAGACAATCAGACGAAGCTCTAATTGCATTTGTCTGAAACTGGCCTGGGTATGGAATTTTATATGAAATCAGAGATTTTTGGTGTTTGGCTTCGACGGCGGCAGTTTTTGTTGTTTCCGTCGGTAATAAGACAGTGCTTGGACGAAATTTCTACTAAGATTATTAAGAAGGGAGAATTTTCCTGCAATAAGAAGCGTCCTTTCGTCCGTTACGAATTTTAAATACAATATCGCATAATATCCCTGCCAAGATTCTACGATTCTATGATAGGGAGCTCTCCAATCAGATTTTATGTACCAACGGGCAACGAGTTTCAACCCTTATTCTACTGCGGACAACCGACCAATGAATGGGACGTCGGCGGCAGCTTTTACGTGTAAAGCGTTCGAGACCGTGTACGACCCATACAAACAATAAAAAAATATGGTTAGACGAAAGTAACGCCCTCAAGGTTCATTAAAGTCATTAAAAGTTGTTGGTTGAAAATACGATGGAATTGACCTCTTGTCCAGGCGAGGTCGTAAAGTTCAATAAATTCATTAAGAGTTGCTTGTTCCAAAACTCGGAGATCGCAATCTTTCTCTAAACGGGGGCAATGAGCGCAAGTTCATCAACCTTACTAAGAGTTGTTTACTCAAATTTGGATATCGCCAAAAGTGAAATTCTATGTTGAAAAAAATGCGCGCGAAGATCAAAACGCCATAAAAGAGAACGAAACCTATCTTTCTCTATTAATATTTACCATTTTTTTGCTCCTATTCTGCACTCGATGCAAACACACAAAAAAGGTGAAAAACAGTTGCCGAAGCAAAAACAGCAGCAAAAGGAAGGTAATCAAAATGCGATCGATATATATATATATATTCTTCATCTCTTTTTCTCTTCTATTTCTCTCTCTCTCTCTCTCTCTCTCTCTCTCTAGCGCACTGGAAGGTAGGCGTTGTGTGGTTTGGGGCATAAGTCGACAACCTTCTTTCCTCCCGCTGTGTTCAAGTTGATACGAGTGCTATGTCGCTTTCTGCAGCCCGATTTATCTCCCTCTCCTCCCTGAGTGTACAATGCGGTGCGCACATGGCTTGGTTTTCGCATTCTTCTCTATCTTTCTCCTCCCTCTGTGAACGCCGTTTGGCTAGCGGTAGTAGTCGACGTATCTCTATATGCAAAGTTTATATTGTTAAACTAAAACTTGATATTTGATTACTGAATTATTTATTTATGATTACTGAATTGATGGTTTGACAAATTACTCGCTGTTGATTATTTGTCTATTGCTTGTTTCATATTATTTGTTGAGTCGGCGAGGCTATGTACAATACGCCGATAACTTCCTAAACAACTATTAACCTATTGAATTATTAGTAGACGACAAAATATTAAATTATAAGGTACCACTATGATAAAATCTTGGCTTCCATTTATTGTATTTATCTAGACGTTAATCTAGAAACAATGACATATTTCCTAAATTTCAGTATATACGTCTAACGAAAAATGATAATAGAAGGACATTCTATTTTCGATTGTATTCGTCCAATTTTCACATAAGGCCTACTATATATTTAATATTTAAAAAGCGGGATAAAAGAAATGATTCTTCTGAGTGATATGATAACCGCAACGATAACTTGAAGTGGAAATACAAATTGAGTTATGACTACTCTTCAACTGACAAAATCAGTTTAATAATTTCTATATCCGGTTGAAAAAAAAAATATTACGTGGTCTCATTAAAATGCTATCTTCGGATTGTAATCAGATATATGGGAAAAACCTGCGAACAGAATAGTCAAATATCGTTTATTTGTTAAATGATTTGTAGGTTATGTGTGGGAAATAATTCTTATATCGGAGTTTTCAAAATAGAAGACTAATTTTGTTTTTATTTAATATGCTGCTTAAAATGTTACTTTCTGCAATGTTTGTGGTTAGTTATAATCCTACAAGGCATTTTAGAAGTACAAATTAAAAGAAAGCGAAATATTAGGCTACGTTAGCCCATTCTGCACTTGATGCGTCTTGCAGGAAAATAAAAATTCGTCGACGAGATCGTCACTAGATTTTTCACATACTGGAAGACAAAACTTTGTTGACGTATTATATAAAGTATTTAGTTTTAACCATTTTAGCTGATAATTCACCTATGATAAGTTTGAACTCCTTCTTTAATTGTAATTTGCACCCGCCTCTGGCAATAATATCAATCAAGTTGCGTAAGCACTGTTTCACATATCACATCGAATGTAAAGTATTTGCCCCTCCTGGATGTTTTCTATCTCTCATTACTCAGAAGTTTACGTGTCGTTTTTTTAACTCGCTAAATCGCTGTAGTATTAAAGGAACTTTCAACTCAAGAGATTTAAAAGAAATTCTTCCTTTGGTTTTCGAGAACATTGGGCTCAAAGTTTAAGTAAAAAAGAACATCCCATGCACATGTTAAATTGTGATTATTGAAAAATGTGTTTCAAATAAAATCGAAGGAGTTTTAGGCTGTCTGTAACAAAGCATGTTACTTCAAAAATAAAAGTCCCTCTAGATTACGAATTAAATCAATTAAATAGATGGTATTCGGGGACCCTATATTAGATTCAGCTAATAATAAATATAGACGCATTTACTGCTTGAAAGTTACGAGTTCACCCTTTGTTCACGCATATTGTATAGCAGAGGATAAATATTACGTTTGGTGTGGTGTTATATTGCGTAACACATAGTTACCTATGTTTATTATATATTACATTTTCCATATATGATATGCATGATAAATAAATATAAAATGGAATTTAATCCGTGTCTAAGAAGATTAAATATATAAAAGGATATTATTTCTGCTGTCGCTGGAAAATAAGACTCATTTTCTGTTATAAGCTAAGTACTTAGTTCCGAGTATGTTAGGTAAAAGTAGGGATATCATTTAGGCGCCTACCTATTTACATTAGTGCTACTTGCACGATGCAGCGCTGAATAGTGCGTGCATCTGCATATGTGTGTGGTATATGCCTACGTGGTGTTTGTGTGTGGCTTGCGTTGCACTGCTGAGAAATACGAGATAACGCATAATTGTTTATTATAATAGGAGTAACGTACGTTAGCATAGAAACATTCATACATAGAGCGTTGTTGGTGCTATTGTACACACATTATACACCACTGTGTGGTTATGCGTAAACTATTGAAATAAGGGGAGACCGTAGCGGGTAGTAAGTAGTGAGCGGTTGGCTACACACAGCGAGTATAACGGAGCCAGCATAATGTAATGTAGGCTTTCGTCTATAAATAGGGAGATTTTGAATATAATAATTTGGTATTCTGACTCGAATCATATTAAAAGCAACAACAGCAGCAACCAACAACAGCAACAGTCGACAGCGAGAGCAGCACCAACAGCAGGTCCGGTGACAATCGCCGGCGATTTTAACGCGTTTGGTAATTTACCCTTCACTTTTATATAGCATGCATGTTCAAAAGCTTTATTTCTCCTTCTCCCTTACCGCCAACCTGTTTCCAATTCAGTGGAGCATATAATGCTAGCTCGCGTTAATCAGTGTTAGTTTTAGTTGCTCAGCAACAGTAACACTTGCGTTAAGCGGGGTGTTATTGTCACTGATAGTGGTTTTTTTTCTGTTTCATTCACTTGAGCATATAATACTAGCTTGCGTTAATCTCGGGGTTAGTTTTAGTTGCTCAGCGACACTCGTATTAATTGGGGCACTCGTATTAATTGGGGCGTTATTGTGACTGACATTGATCTCATTTCTGTTCTATTTACTGAAGTGTGCAATTCTAGTTCGCGTTAATCGGGGTTAGACTTAATCACTCAGCGAACATAGCACTCGTGTTAATTGAGGTGTTATTGACACATAGTGAACTCTTAAGTTGCCTGCCTTGTTCGTTACACATAACGTATATTTAGATTTACCACCGCCCTCCCGTTGTATTGTTAACTATTGGTATATGCTTTCCGAATTGTTACTGTTTTATTATTTTATCACCGCATATTTGAATTGATTTACATGCACCGCTTTTATTTATTGTTTGTAATTATTATTAACCTACATTTGTCTTTTGTATTTGTACCGCTTAAATATTGTTTTGATATAATCACTATTGTTTATTTACTAACCGTGATAGTTGCGTCATTAACTTAATTTAACATTTATTCATTGAATTTAATTGTGCATAAATATTTCTTCCTTTGTTCAAATTGTCTAGAAGACCAATAGACGTTATTTTGTTCAATCGTTAAGTGCTGTTTCATTAATTAGCAGTTAAAATATTTTTCAGCTGATCACAATCACATAGATTACTCATTTACTCATAGCTACTCGTGCCCTCAGTAAGACACTGAGGACCGGAGGAACAACAAGATCAGGTTCCAAGTGCGGTATCACATTAAACTTACCTGGCGTCCGATTTGTTTGCGCCATCTGTGACAGTCGCAAGGACTCTTCGTTAGTAAGCGTTGCGAGAGAGAGAGAGAGAGAGAGAGAGAGAGTCTGTCGCAATACAATAAAGTTTTATAGTGGGAACGTCGCGTTCCGCTTCAGATACAGAAATGGGACTCATTCCATTAGATGCACAATACAAAGATTATATTTATGAAAAATTTCGGCCTTTTACTGTAAAACCTGATTTTTTGAGGAAATTAAAATTGGTGCATATCCGCCAAAAAAAGAAAATGAAAAAAAGGCCTGGGCGTCAAAATTCGTGTGCACCTGCACACTAAAGTTTATCTATCAAAATCTTAGAATCGAATATATTTATGATTCCTTTAGTTGCAAATATTTTTGTTCTAACTTTGTGAGGAATAATGTGACAATGGTAAGTAAGCAATATACAAGGGCTTAAAGACAAAATCCAGCTTACGCGCCTATCGTTTCGATAAATTTATGCAGGGACCTTTCTAAAAAGCCTAACACAGTAGAAAGAAGATTTACTATCTCTGTTTTCATCAGTGAATTCTGATGCCTTTATGTTACATATATAGCGTGTTGTATGATGATAATCTTTTCTATAGTGTTGATCGAAAAGTTTTCTTTTATATTAAGTATATAATTATTGTTGCAAAGTACAAGGTTATAATAAAAATCATACGAATAATCGATTTGTACATAAGCTCCGTTTCATTGTGCGAGCTTATTACGCTATATTACGAAATTGGAAGACTTGTTTAGGAAGCGATAGGTAGCGATAGGTAGGAAACGATCAGTAGGAAATGGAGGTAATTAGATTAGATAGGTAATTAGTTATTATTAGTTCTTTTCAGCGGAGCTTGACTTCTCTTCTCACTCTCCAGAAGGTCGGTAGAATTAAATGATTGGATGATGGATGGTTAGTGAAGATATCGTAGGTTGTTCCAGCCTGTTAGTGGGTACGAAGATATGTAATACATAGTTGATGGTATGAAATAAATTGTTGAAGATATAATGTACGGTAAGCACATTCCCATCATATAATACAATGGTTTTCAACCGGTGTTCTGCGGAACACATGTGTTCCGTGAGGTTAGGGAAAGCGTTCCACCAAAAGTAGCCAATATTTGAAGTTATAAGTTTTCATTTTAGTCAAATCGTACTCTTAAAAGGAAATTTAGCAAAACAATATATGACGGATATTGGAGTTTTGTTCAACCTGTGTTTAAAACAATATTTGAAAATACTTTTTCAGAAATATAAATTTATTGTATAGAATAAACTGAAATCAAATTAAAATTTATCTCTAATGTATAAAATTGTTGTAGACAGGTGACCAAAAATTGTATAATAAATGAAACTAACTTTTCATTACAAACGTT
>WYDF02127732.1:0-23182 GCA_009867245.2 Adranes taylori
TTAATAGTTTCTGAAAAAAATATAGTTCAAGTCAAAAGTTTAAAGTGGGCCGATTTCTATGCACGCAAGTTTATATAAATTCTTTTTTACTGAAACTGAAGACAATATTTTGATGATTTTAAAATAAGATAAAAATGCACAGTAATACTGATATATTAGACTGCAGTGATCTTTTTTTTTATTATGTAAGTTTTGAATGTTATTGAAAAGATTTTAGATTAGTTTATAAGAGAAGAATATGGAAGCCAGTGATAATTAGAATTAATTTCTTTTTGTTTATTATTATTATTATTGTCTTGCTTACTAATGTGATTCAAGTTTAAGATTTTTAAACAATGATTTGAAAATAATGAAATGATTAATGCAGAAACCGGATATAATTTTAGTATAATCTTAAATATATTTTTTGTGATAACCTCAATACCATGTAAATGTGAATTCCAGTGTGGCACGACTTTATTGCTGACGAAGTGTTTCCCCGGATTCTTACATTTGGTCCCCCGACACTTGATTCCTCAGACAATTGATCCCCTGAACAATTCAATATACGTATATGTGTGAATTTTGTTTATAGTTGTCACGTGTTCCATTAAAATGTTTATGACTATTCGTCGAAAACATTTTATCACTTCCTTCGGGACCAGTTTCGGGCCTTGATTTAGAGTGAGTAATTGTAGGTTGTCATTAATGATTCTCGGCTTGTTTGATGACACTTGATGGTTTTGCATAATAGTTTTCGAGGTGGTAAAATGCTGTTGAATTTCCAATTTATTTGCTCATTTAATATACTTATTATGATTTACTTACTTTGCTATATATTTCTATTTGTTCTTTTATCTCTAGATTTTTGTTGCTATATTTCATTATTTCCATTGAATTTCGTATTGTTCCATGTAGATGGGTATTGTTAATGATGTAATTTTCATAATGGGAATGATATATGTCATGCCTTCTTAGAACGTACTGGTGTTCTGTCGTGTGTAAAAGTTCCTATTTATTCTCCCTATGTAAAAATGCTTGCATGTTTGGCAATTTTGCTTACATATTCCGCTTTATTTGTATTTGTCTGGTTTTGTTTTTGTTAATCGTTCTATATACTATCTTTATATTGTATGCTTTTAATAATTTTGTAATTTTATATGTATTTTATCAATGTAGATTAATGTGATGTATTTTTGTTTTTCTTTGGTTTCATAACTTGATTGTAAAGTTTTAAAATTTCATGTCTATTGCATTGTATCTTTTCAATGATTTTTTCTTTTTCGTCGTTTTCATTTGAAAGGGTTATGCCTTAGTCTGTTGAGGAATGATATATATGCGGCATTTTTGGCTGGTTTAAGGTTGCATGTATAATGTTGTTATTGTACGTTGCTTTTTTAAAGATGTTATATTCCAATTTATAGAAATATTCCACTTAAAACTATTACAAATAATATAGAATAATATACAACATTAAAAATAATATAGAATTAACAGAAAAACTTAAAGATATAACAGTATCAATAGATACTCAAATTTTCTCATTTGACATTACAAATTTATATACAAATATACCAACAAATTACTAAAATGGAAAAATACCGATATTAACAAAGTAAAACAAATGCAATTAAAATCACAATGAAACAAAATTACTTCCAATACAAAACAAATAATTCCAAATCGAATCTGGCTTAGCAACTGTTATTAGTTTAAACTTAAACTATCTGGACTTTTAAGTGAAATATTCCTACAACATTATAAAGAAGAAATCATTAAACATTTAAACAAACACAACATTAAAAAAATGAATACGATATGTGGGCGACATACTATGCATCATAAATAAATATCATACATAAAAACACAGGACATAGACAACATTCTAATAAAGTACTCAAACAACCTAAAATTTACAATAGAGACAGAAAACAATAATCAAATTAATTATTTAGATACAAAAATCATAAAACATACAAATAAATTAGAATATAAAATCTTTAGAAAAGCAACGTCCTATAACAACATTATACATGCAACCCTCAACCCACCCAAAAACGCCGCATTAATATTATTCTTCAATAGACTAAACGGCATAACTCTTTCAAATAAAAACCACGAAAAAGAAAATGATTGAAATAGGAAAAGATATACAATCGTTATGAAACTAAAGAAACACAACGTCGAAATTAAGGAAGAAAACTAAAAATACGTCACACTAACTTACACTAATAAAAATACATATAAAATGACGAATCATTAAACTATACAATATAAAGATAGCATACAGACCACAAAACAACCTCAGCAGGCAATTCAACAAAAACAAAACCATAGACGAATACAAACAAAGCTGAATATATAAGATAAATTGCCATACATTCAATCGATTACATAGGAAGAACAAATGGGAACTTTTACACACGATATAGAGAACACCAATATGCCCTAAGAAGACCGGACATATATCATTCCCATTATGCAAATCACATCAATAATAATAATCATCTAAATGGAACAATAGAAAATTTAATAGAAATATACAAAACAAAATAAATCGTAATATATTAAATGAGCAAATCATTTGTAAATTCAACCCGACAGCGGCGCCATCAAACAGAAATGTTGAGAAACATAAATGACAACCTACATTACTCATTTTAAATCAACGTCTGATAATGGACGGATGCCAGAAACTGGTCACGAGTAAGTGATAAATGGTTTTCGTCGTATTATAATCATATAAAAATTGTATATTATTGTAAGGCTGTTTAGGCGAAGATTAGAATATAAAAGTTTAAGATTCCATTTTGCAGTTTTCCTGTATAGAAATTGTTTAGGGTTCCTATAAGTTACGTTATGTTAGGTTATATTTATACTTTCAATTGTTCTGATCAACTGTGCAGGGTACAAATTTTTGCGGGATTTAGGTTTGATTAGATTTATATTTTATATATTTAATTATCAGAGAGCAACGGGGATCAAGTATTGGGAGACTACATATCCTATAATCGACACTTACAACACAACGACACAATACAAAAAATCTTAGAGTTCCGTTAAGGCCATCTTTCATATACTATAACTCGTCCATTCAATCACTTAGGTCAATAGTTATTTATAGTCTATTAGCATTGAAACGCAAAGATGTAGGTATGCGGTAACGGTGGCTTTCGATAGCAATTAAAAACCACAAGATGATCTACTCAAAGAAAAAAGTAACAGGACAACAGACTACAGGACAAGAAAGAAATAAGTGGCCAAATTATGACAAAAAAGGGACCAGCATCAAAAGTTTGCTGAATTTGGTTCCAAAAAATGGATTCCAAAGGAAGAAGACTTTTATTAGTTTAAACTTAAATTATTTTCATTTTAATTACATTCATTACAGTGAACGTTTGTGTACGCAACGATTGTGTACGTAATCTTATCAATTTTGTGCTACTTGTATGTAAATAATTAATTGTAAACAATATTACTTATATTACTTTGTAACTTAAAGCTGAAATAAATAATTATTTGTTATTAAGTTAATCAAGCGCAAAGCGCTATATCACTCAAAATTATTTCAGTTAAAGATTTAGGCTCTATTATTTAATGATCTAGTGATTATTTTGAACTTTTCCCAGAATTATAATTCGAATCCGCCAATGTCAGTAGCGGGTTAATATATCCGTGGCTTCATTGACCGCGAATTTATCAAGTTGCAACAATATAAGCTTATATTTATTTTCTCTTTTTTACTGTTCTTGAACTGATTCACGTGCTTGATATTAAATCTAGGTTTAACATACGTGTTTGTATGTATATTAAGCCATGGAGAATTGGCAGCATATTATCTTCGGAAATATTAAAGTTATGTCCCTTATCTTGGGTCTGTATTTAAAGAAAATAACAAGAGCTATCATAATATACAAAAATATACTATAGAATATTCCTAAAAGCTTTAAACAATATTACTCAAAATCGACTTACTATATTCGACAGATATAATGTTCCAATGATGATCTCTTAGTATTATGTGAAATTCTTTTGCTTGTTTTTTTCTTCAATCTTTGAAATCACAAAATTTTAATCATAAACAAAAAACAGACACACGGGACATGTTCACGAAAATTAAAGACTTTACAGGCAACTTCACCCAGATGCGTTCCGTTACAAGATCAGAAAATAATAAATTCAGATAAGAGATAAGTGGAAATCCTACATCAAGCATACAATGGAAGATAACAAAGACTGGGAAACCGAATCACGTACAGTAGGGCATATAGGTCTGAACCCCCTATACTAAGGGATAAAATAATAGCAGATAGTAAAAAGCTAAAATCGTACAGATCTCCTGACTCTGATGGTATTATCTTCGATGTACTAGTAACTTTCGAAGAAGAAACAGAAACTGAGATCTTATAATTATTTTATCAACCTGTCAACTAGGACTAAGCCTGGCCGGAGGATTTAGCCAAAGTTAAGACCCTTTTAATGTAATGGGATTGATATATTTATTATATAAAAAGGGACACACCTACGAAAATTACAGCACGATGGCCCTGATATTGCACGCTATCAAAGTAACGCCGCATATTCCATAATTCTAACCAAATTCTGAACAAAAGACAGAAAATTGAAAAGATGAGAGACTTCTATGCCTCCTAGATTACAATAAAACATTCTACTCCGTTCAGTGGGACCAGTATCAAATTCTAGATAAAATGCGCATATCACATCGCCTCATGACATTAATCTTTGTAGACAATAACATCGCTTATGTTAAATGGAAAAAGAACTGACTGAACATCATAGAGTTAAGTACTCATCCCTGGCGAAAACAGGGATGTATACTTAACCTTCTAATATTTAACACAGACGGTGAATGGAATGTTTAACATCATGTGTATGTTAAAAAGTGAACATATTCATATTGTAAATACGCTAAGTCTGAGCACATCGTATCAAATTACAACTTTAAAATTTTAATTTTGTTTTTTTACCATAACTTTTGAAAGTAGAAATAGGTAATATCTGGTTTTTGCATTAAATATTCACAGCATGATGTGATTTGCTATAACAAGTAACAGAAATATCGGAGCAATTTTTGGTGTAGTTTTTTATTATATATTTTACTTAAACAATCTGGGACAATAAACACATTTTACAATCGTAAAAAATATTTTCTATGAAAGCTACAATTTTTATAAGGGTAATTTTTTACAGAACTAAATGTTTAAGTATAATAAAAGTAATGTTTAATGATGTTTGAAAAAATATTTTGTTTTATAGTATATGCATGCATATATGTATATAAATTATTATTATTATTTTTTTTTTCAATAATAAGGTCTTTACTAATTACTATTTTATTCACAATTATGTCTTTTCAAGTGTGACGTCATTAATTTACAAGTAACCAACAACAGTTCTTTCAGGTCCACTATTTATTTAAAAGACTAATTTTTTCAATATAGTTTGTTGATACATAATTCTTTATCCGAAATATATAACAAACAGAATTTTTAAATATATATTTGAATCAGCTTTCAAATGCTTTCGAAATATCGCTCGAGTGTGGTTTTCATTTAGAAATAATTTTCAACATGCCCCAGCAGCATTTTTATGGGTCTTCAGACACGCACTGTATAATAACGCACTATACACACTATGTTCCACTGAAAAGGTGACTGATGTGAAATGAAGTCGTTAAATAGATTAGGTTTTTAATATACTCCTTATCATTGACTGGAAACGATTGTAAATTATTTCAAGCCAATGCTGGTACTCTTTTTGCAAAATAGCTGTTAAAGTCTCGATCAGGGTCATTTGGATGCCTTAAATGGTGTTGCAGTGTACACATGGATAATTTGACAATCTATTGTCCAATAGATTTGTTCTGACAATTGGATTCTCTAATCTAATAATTGGATCTTCAAGGACGAGTTGAGTTTTGGAAATAGCAAAAAGGCAAAATATCAAAACATATTGGGGGAAAAGCAAAATATATTTCCAATGCCTACTTTGCCTGTTACCGACTATGCTTTGGCATGGTCTGGTAAATAAAGGGGGATGGTTGATCTGCCTTTTCTGACAAAAAATATCGCACATCACTTTGAACTTTTGCCATAGCGACCATGAACTTTGCTCATGATAGTGTTTTCGAACTCGTTGAATTCTGTTCCACAAACACTACAGAACACCCAAAGAATATTTGCCATTCACCGTTTGACCCTCTGAAATTCTTTATCAATGATTTCTCAGTGGGCCAACCCATTTCTCAGAGTGGCACTCTGCCAGTGGTTAATATTGAAAGCAACACCAAGTTTCGTCAGTTACGATGCTTCCATAAGTTTGGATCAGAATCAGCGCTTTGTTTCATGTCAAGACAGTACTGGTGTTCTTTTGGTCGTCCGTTAGTGTGTGAGGCGTAACTTTTAGTTTTCGCAAATTTCCAGTTTAAATGCGATGCACAGTTGTTTTGGGAATATTAGTGAATTAATCAGTGAATAGTGCTAATACACACCCGAGTATCGTCCCGAAGAATTTATGCCAGTTTGCACATGATCTACAATTCGATTTTTCACAGAAGGACCCAGATGAAGATTATTCTATAATACTTTCTTATCCGTCACGACATTTCGAAAACCGTTCTTGCGACTCATTGCCTCGTCACCACAGAGAGGTTTAATCATATCCAACGTTTCGGTTTGGCCAATCTGGCACATTTTAAAACGAAATTTGCTGTTTGCTCGTGGGTCCGTAGTGTTTTTTTTTTGTACCAATGTCAAAAACTAGTAACTAGTCAGAAGAAATGTAGCTACTAGATAACGAAATGAAAATTGGTTCGTCTAATCTACAATATAAATTTATTTACTTAAATCTTACAGAATGTTGTTAGAGAAAATCTTCGAACGTTTTCGGCTATATAGTCCTATCAGGAGTATTACAAAATCTTAATATTATTTTAAGCTAAAGAACTAAATATTTTATAATATTAGTTTACGTGACCTAATCTAAACATTCAAACATATTGATACACCACTTACCGTTTTTATGAAATCTGCTTCATAAAACATAATAAAATGGAGAAATACTGCTAGAATTAAAATGAATTTATATCATCTGACTTAATTTTTAACAAAAGGACCGAATTGAAATATGACACAACAAAAAAATACAAAAAGGTTGTTTTCAATTCAGCAATACATAGATTATTCTTAGTTCTGATAAACCTTCGCAATTTTACAAACGAACTTATGACCATTTTACAAATAGCTAACGCCAATCATTTTTCACATAACTTTGTTAAAAACATATTTTATAAGTGTATAACATATAACGCGTAAAAACATGTAACGCCAATATTTTTTTCCAAATAACTTTGTTAAGAACATATTTTATAAGAAAAAATTCGTGGACGTGATCGCCACCCCATATTTCATAGTTCCAGCCTATGAAAGATGGGGTGGCGAAAAGTTGGGATGGGGTCCTAGAAAAGTTGAACCTTTTAGTTTTGACTGTCATATTTTAAGTAGTATATTAAATTCAATTAGAACAATAGTGTTTAGGGTAAACTAAACAACATTAGTCTAACCTATAAATCGCCTACCCATGAATCCCCAGGTATCCATATTTGCCTACGGCACGGACAGCTTGGCTGTCCGCTTTGCCGCGGCCTCTGACCGCTCTTGACTCACATTTTTCCCGTATTTACCTACGACGCGGACAGCTCCTCTATCCGGTTTGGCATGACCTACAACCTCTCTTGACTCTTTTCCACTAAATTCCAAAAGAGCAGTCAAACGTGCTTCGCAGTATGCTTTACACTTGTTCCCCAAGTTTTATTTTTTCGACTTTCATATGAACCGAGATATTTAATGTAGTATAATAGCCGGTCTCAAGTAAATGGGTCACAAAGTTTACAAAACACGCTGTATATATGTTAAATTGTAATTTCAGAAAAAAATGTGTCAAAGAAAATTGAACGAACTTTTGGTAGCCTATATAATAAAATTTATTCAAGTGTCCCATCTTTTATAGTTCCTGAAACATATCAAAAAGTTTGTGAAATTTTAAATGTGGCAACGTCGTGTTCTATACCACTTGCAAAGATGGCACTGCTTTCATTCGACGCATAATACAACATAGTATGTGCGAGCGAAATTTCAGTCTTCTAGTTTTAAAACTGAATTTCTCAATAAAATAATCATTTTGAACCCCTCCCAAAATTACAATGTGCATCCGCCATTGATAACAAATTTATTCAATTGCAAAAGCAGTTTATATGTCTCATACAACGTAAAATAATTTTTCCTGTCACTACATATATGAGCTATTATGTAAGCCTTACATGTATATAATATGACTGGGCTGTTGAATGTCGGTTGCCATGGCGGCAAGTTTCAAACTTTAAACGTGGCAACGTCGCGTTCTGTACAAGTCAGGCATGGGACTTTTTTGTTCGACGCATAGTAAGAGCCACTATATGTGAAAAAATGGCGCATTTCCGCCATATTAAATTTATAAAAAAAATAAAAAAACTTTTGCGGAAAACTCTTTTGCAACTCATAGTTGCAACCAAATTTCACGCAAATAGGTCCAATAGGTTAGGAGCAATTCTTGAACATACATCCGTACGTACATACACACAGACACACGATTCAAAAATAGATTAAAAACATCTCACAAATATAAAATACAGTATAATATATAAGAAAGTATAAGATATAAGAACGAAATGATCTTAGCACTCCAATTTTGTTTGCATTTAACCTTAATACCTGCTTAATCTCATGTTGTTATAGAAAAATATTGGTACCACGTATGAATAAGGAACAATATTATTAATTTTACACAAAATATATTATAATAACCAATATTATTAATTTATATTATTTTTATATTGTAAAAAATTTAAAACTGAAATATTAAAATACATTAATTTCTGGCTAATATCAAAATTATAAATGTTTATATTTTCCATATATATTTCAAAACATGGCTGGTAATTTCTTTTATAATACTCCTGTAAAAATATTTCCATTTAACACCTCAAATGTAAATATTTTTAAATTTGTAAATATATTTAGAGGTTGTCAGTGTCATATTTCAATTCGTTATTTTTGTTAAAAATTAAATCAGATGATATAAATTTATTTTAATTCTAGTAGTATTTCTCTAATAGGATTTTATAACACTAATTTCATAAAAATGTTAAGTGGTATATCAACATGTTTATTTGTTTAGATTAAGATACGTAACGTAATATTATAAAATTTAGTTCTTTACAACTTAAAGTCATATTAAGAGTTTGTAGTACTCCTGTATCGCCGAAACCGTTCGAAGATTTTGTATAATAACATTTAAGTAAATATTTAGTCTTAACTTAAACTTATTCTTTAATATTCATAATTCTTTTTTACTTTTTATTCTTTATTATTCATCTGTTGCAATGTCCTAGAGTGAAACTTCTTTGTATATTTATTCAATAAATATTTTTATATTGTGAACCAATGTTCATTTTGTTAAAATGAATATCCACGAGACCCAGCCGTACATTAAAGCAACTACATACGTTAATGCTTTGAGATGTTCGGTGATGATAACCAGGTAATATGCCCATCACACCGTATACTCACATAGAAATAGCGCTACATGCAGCGCAGAACTTATCACATTTTCAATGGGGCACACTTTGTATATATATATATAATGAAACGTATCTATTCCATTATATTTCACTAATATATTATATTTCAGAAATAATGCACGAAAACCTTTCATAGTATTTTCCCTTTCTTGTTGTTTTATATAAATTCTGAACACCGCACTGACGTCACACGTTATACTTATTTTAATGGTAAATAAAATTCTTCGGCTTTGGACAACAATATAGTTTATTAACTCAATTTTGACATTTTCTTGTCGACGTTTCGGTTTCTAGGTTTCGAAACCATCATCAGGACTAAAAACAGTGATTCAATGATTGCATGAACATCAAAATACAAAAAGTACACAAGTACATACGATAACAAGCGAACAAATTTATTTGAAATATTAGATCAAATATTTTTTTAATATAAATAACAGTGATCAACAAAACCCTAAATGTTATAAATATACACATATAAGGAATAAGACTAATGTTTGAGCATAGTTTGAGATCTTAAGTAACAAACTTTGTAAAGCCAGAATGCTGCATTTATGAACATTAAATAGTCACAAGAAATTGAAAAATATTAATGTTATGTTTTACCAAATCAATTTGCTTTAACAATTAGTATTAGAGTAGATTTAATTATACATTATTCCAAAAGATTTTTTGTATGTGTATATTCATAACAGCTAAGGTTCAGTGATCACTTCAAAGTGTGTTATTTAGAATCTCAAACTATGTTCAAACATCATTCTTATTCCTTATATGTGTATATTTATAACAGTTATGTATGGTTTGTTGATCACTGTTATTTATATTTTTAAAAAATTATCTGATATTTCAAATAAGCTTTTTCGCTTGTTATCGTACGTACTTGTGTACTTTTTGAATTTTGATGTTCATGCAATCATAGAGTCACTGTTTTTAGTCCTGATGATGGTTTCGAAAGCTAGAAAACGAAAAGTTGACAAGAAAATGTCAAAATTGAGTTCATAAATTACATTTTTGACCAAAGCCGAATAATTTTATTTATCATTGTAACTACGTTGGACGTGAATACCACAATAACATTTATTTTAATCTTATTTTGTATTTACTTTTATTTTTTATATCACAATCAAATTGTGAACAGAAGGCTTATGTGATCATTAATTCTTATTTTTATCGTTAATTATTAATCTGCTTCGTAGTTAATGTTTGTCGCCAATAAGGGAAAACCAATATATTTTTTATTTTTTTTAAATTAAAATTAATTAACAATTGTGATAAACAAAAACTGTTATTATGTACAATAAATATCGTTGTATACAATAAGTAATAAGTGTTATGTAGACTAGAACAGGAGACAATATAAATTTTCACGTTGTGAAAATCTAGTTCTATTTGAATATTTTAATGTTATAGACTAATCAATAAATTATATATAAACAATACAAACTGTAGATCCGATTTTTTTAATGTAAAGCACAAAATTTGCCATAATTCAAATGCCAAATTATCCAGTTATTCAATATAACACCAGATGTAAATTTATATGTGTATATAGATGAACTGAATAAATCCGAAAGTGTTTTATTGTATTTTATTTATATTCTTCCTCGCTTATATTTCCTTTTAACACTTTCTTCAAAAGCATATTCAGAAGAGGTGATTAACTCCCTTGTACTTAAGGTGACCAACCGTCCTCCTTTAGGGAATAGTCTGTTCGCAAGTTTTGTCTTTCCTCGAAATTTAAACACTATGGCACGCTACTGATGTCCTCCTTTTCATTGTACAAAAGTAGGTCACCTTATTGTACTGCACAATATTTTTATCTTTCATATATAATTTATATGTACTACGAGTTCATTTACTACAGAGGTGGCGAACCTATGCTACAGCTGGCACAGAAAGATTTTATGGGCATGCAGGAGGGAGAAATATCTCCTACCTGCTCTCACAAAATTTTGTCATTGATATGTAGAACAAAAATGTACAATCCACCACTACCTAGAACGCCATAATCGCCCCTCTAAAATTTGTATTTTTCTCATTTTACTTTAGGTTTTCACCAGGCACTATATAGATATACCCTAATGGCTTGTTTACACCGCGTGAGTAGGCTTTTTTGCAAGTAGACAGTTACTGAATTCACATGGTCATCCAATGCCACTGACTTGACATAGAGCGAATTTATAGAAAAATTGATCCAGATGCAACGAGAAATTACCACACGGACAGTGACAAGATTTTTTACTACAATATTGTAAATTAAAATGTTGAAAATATAAACAAAAGAGAAGAAGAGTTTCGGTTAGAAGTTGATTAAAAACCATCATTTGGAGCGACTGCAAACGAGATCCTTAGGAAGGGAACAGTGATCATGCACATCTATAAGAGTAGACGTTAAACTTCGGTCCAGTGTGTGCAGTGGCGGATACAGGGAGGTCGGGGCGATGTTTCGTCTATTCGCCCCTCGCAACGCGACACTCAAGGGCTGGATCCGCCCTTGAGTGTGTGCTGGTTCATTTGGAGCTACAAGTACCACCTTAAAAATATAAAGCAGAAATTAAATTCACACGGAATAATTCCAGTTTGTTTTGAATTTAATTGCTCTAGAAATACAAAGCAGTATACATATATGAGGAAAGCTATAACAGTAATAGTTAAGCCAGAAATATTCCTGATTTTCCTTGACTCAGGAATATCCTTCAGAATGTCAGTATTTGTCAGGGTTTCAAGCTTCCATATCAAACCTATATCAGAAGTGTGGTCATAAAGAATTGAGAGTTTATTTTAAAAAAATACTTTTTGTCACACCACTCAACTTGTTTATACTTATTTCTTTCGCAACATGTAAAGACACATTTCTAAAATTCCTCTTCTGGAAGTACGGTTCAAATTGTTTCATAAGTTTTCCTGTTCTTCATATAACTTCATACACTTTACATTGGGAACGTTTCTTGGGAAACAATGCAATATATCTAACATTTCGATAAATTTATACGTTAATAAAAAATAAAATCTCTACAAACAGATCAAGATTCAACACTTCTTGTGAGGGATGAGCGAGTAACAATGTAACAAATGACAAGATGTATCTTGATTTGTTTCTAGGAAGTGTTTCTTTTTGTTAACGTGTCAGGATTAATTTCTAGTATCACTCTAGCTTGCTACCGTTTTCTAATTACGTTGTATTTTGGGGTCAATTAAATTCTAAAGTAACTGGATTATTTATTACTACTTTCATACCCTGGGAATCTTTATGTTATTAGAAGGTATTTGTTATCACAGATGGTTTTTTCTTTAACCAGCTTCTAACCCAAACGCTTTTTTTCTTCATTTCTTTATTTTTTCAACAATTGTTACCATTTCAGCATACACTACTGCAGTAAATGATCTCATCACTGTCCGTATTATAATATTATTTCGTTGCCTCGATATTATTTTTTGTCGCCCTGTGTCACGCCAGCAACTGGTATTAAAAATGACTGTAATTAACCGGAGAAAAATGGTGTAATTAACCGAATGAAAGCAAACAACTAACTATTCGAGTTGACATAGCAGTAACTGTCAACTCGCAAGGAAAGCTACTCGATGTTAGTTTGAATGTTAGAAAATCGAGAATAAAAATGATTTCCCACCGCTCGCCAAATGTTTTCATTCATCGAAAGGTGAAATTGATAAAATAAAAACAAAATCCAAAATAAAAATTCATTTGACTTTGAAAACATTGTGCTACCGTACCGTAAATATCTCGTTCTTTTTTAACTTTTACAATTGTCCTGTAGATTTTCTATATTCTTAAAATCTCTTTAAAACTACCCAATATGAAATGTGCAATAAGTATACTATTATTAAAATATTATAGATGTGCGATTTTCGCCTTTACCGCATAGATAAATCCGTGCGTTTCTGTGCTAATCGATTTTTGAACTATTGAGCTAATTGAATAGAATAGGCGCGCTATACTATGACGGGTGATTTGGAAAAATGTTTATGGGCGAGTGAGACATTTTCAAACCAATTTCTATTACTTCTTTCAAGGTCACAAGCCCCCAAGCAATCTTTCAGCTTATACAAAGTTTAAAATAGATATTTTTAAGAAAATGTAAAAATAAAAGTGATTTTGATTCAAAAATATACTACATAAAATAACTACATATTTTCGTTATCGTCTTTAATTTGCAAAAATTGGCCTGTGTTATTTAAGTGCGGCCCGTAATCATTCCTAACGTTTTTAATGTGGCTTTCGAGCCCTCGTATGATGAAATCACCTGATACATGTGCCTTTGAACATATTTTGAAACCACGAATTTTTAGCCCCAATCACGCAGGAAGGTACGTCGCAAAACAAAGTATATGATTGGTAATAGTCATAAGCGTTACATAAGTCATAACAGTGGTATTTTACTACAGAAGTAGAGTATGGGTTGCAACATATCTTATTTGAGTGCAGCATTTCTTATTTGAGTTTGAGGGATTAATATTCAAAAGAACATGTTTGTAGTAACAAAAGTTTACTCTGTAGTAGTACAAAAACACTCCCAACAGGAAATATTGAAACTGGTACAAGACCACCATTTAGACAAGCGCTGGAGACTACAACAAATTACCTAATGAGTTTAGATAAAAAAAACTTCCAGAACACACCTTTAAAAAGAAAATCACATATTGGCTATAATCAGATGACTAATCTATTCGTGAAGCCACCTAGTCTATTCGTATCTGAATAGTTTTATAATTGATTCTGACTCACATTTTACCTTTGCCCGTTAGTTATTTAATCTGATTTCATCAACAATATCAAAAAACTCAAAATCCCTTGAATGCGATAACATGGTATCACCTCTAGCATATAGGCAAAAAAAAAGCCACGCATTATAGCAAAAATCACTTTAATTAAAACCTTTAAAAAATATGTTTTCATAAAACAGATGGCAGACAGTATAATTTAAAAAAAAATCAAATCTTAAGAAATATTATAAGCTAACAGTCAAGGCACAAAACAAAATATACATATACCAAAATAGGCTAAATTTAAACTAATCATTCTGATTTGTGTTTTATAATCCATGGATGATTTAATATACCATCTAAACTTAAACGATTATTCGGATTTCCTACTAATAATTTTTTAATAAAATCCCTTGCACTAGCCGAAACAAAGACAGGAATATGATAACGAACATTAATTATATTCTGGTATGTTTCATCATAACTTTTAGCTTCAAACGGTGGCTTACCTGTAATAAATTCATATGTCAATACACCAATGCTCCAAAGATCAACTGTTTCATTATATGTTTGATTTTTAACCATTTCAGGCGGCAAATAATCCACTGTTCCACATAAAGTAGTTCGACGAGATGAAGGAGCGTGTACTGACCATCCAAAATCTGCAATTTTCATTTCTCCATTAGCACCAACTAACAGATTTTCTGGCTTTATATCTCTATGAATGACTTTTTTCGAATGACAATATTTCAATGCATCTGCCAGTTGTATCACGTACTTCACAGCTTGTTCCTCAGAAAATCTTTTTTCTGGCCTAGTCATCAATAACTTATATAAAGTGCCTCTTGGAGCATATTCCAATATCAAATACACACGTGTTTCATCATGAAAATAGCCATACAATCTCAATATATTAGGATGCCTCAGATGACTTTGAATTTCTATTTCTCTGCGTACCTGACGTTCAATGTGAGATTCGGCAATCGCCTTTTTGAATAACACTTTCAACGCTACAATGTACTTAGATTTTTTCTCTCGTGCTAAGTAAACATTACCAAACTTTCCTTTACCTAATGGCGTTCCAATATCAAAATCTTCTAAAGTCCAAGCATTCACTGCTTGTTTTTGTTCATCAGAAGTGCTTTCTGTTGTAGATTTTAACGCTGTTTTTTTCACTACTTGTGATTCTGTTTGTCTTTTAGTTACCTCACTCTTCTGATTATTATCACTTGTAATTAGTACTTTCGAAACTTCTTGTGCTTTATTTTTAGCACAGCTAGTTTCTGTGTGAAGTTTAATTTCATTTTCCTTGTTCATTCTACTTTTACACAATGTAAATATCAGTTAAATGTACAACCATTTAAACGCATTGACTGACTAGATTAGAAACATAAATAGTTCGCAGAACTCTCGAACAACATCCATAATGATTAGCGCTCTCTATGAACCGAAATTACAACATTTTAGTAAACTCGCAGAACTTCTCAAGTGCACAAATTAATAAACTCTTTCACTAAGTCTTTGTTTACTTAAAATCCATAACGAGTGCTTATGTCTCCTCTTAATTTTTTCAGAGATTTTTAATATTTCCTCTATAATTAAATAACAAGTTTTATTATTTGAAGCTTTATTATTTAATAATTTGATTCTATTTTAGATATTACAAAAGAATCTAACAATTTTATTTTACTGAATATTAAATGTTCCTATATTTTTCTGTAGATAATACTTTTTGTAGAAAGTTATCATTATTTTCAATGTGTTTATAAAATTCATTGCAGTTTAAATTCACGTTTGTTTTAAAAAACAATAATGCACCAACATTTCTTTCAAGCAAACGATTTCTTTCAGATGTCCATACGCTTTGCATTATAGAAAATAGCCGCCCTATGGATGTTGATGTTCCAGGAAAACAAAAAATTAATTCGATAATATTCTTTAAATTTATAATTGAAATATTTTTTTCTTGAAAATCTTTAAATAATTGTATCCACTTTTCCTCGGTACTAGTGCCTTTTTCGAGCCATAAATTTCTGCGGTTAGTCATCAAAAAACTTTTTTTGCGTATACAACTTCGTCAAATAATGTCAGAATTAATAACAGGATTGGAAAACTTTGAATTAATTAGCTCCATTGTTTTCTCAATATCCAATTCATAAACACATCCAATGCCCAGGTATGTTCTTCAAAATTTTGTTGCCAAAGAGAAAAGTATGATTCGCAAACTTGATAGTGTAGTGATACGACAATCAATAAACCCCGTATGTTAGTATCCACATAACGAATTCAAGATATAACAAAGTTAGTTTTGAATAACTCACGTAGAAACTAAAGTCCAGAAACGATAGTCGTATCGCTGCTTATCTTACCCTAACTATAGTATATAAGACCGTATTTTACATTGAATAGGATATATAAAAATAAAAGTTATATTCATAAGCTATGGCTGGACGAAATAAGTAATTAATCAGCCACCAGAATGTACAGTAGTACCATTTCATAATAAAGAAATGCTCCTATAAGACATATTTTATTTAAAGTCAAAATAACCTTTGCATCAAAGGGATCTTAGTCAGTTGTGGAGCTCACGCTGGATCCTGAGCTATAGGCGATAGTTATTAGTTATTACAGAACATATTACAGCCTAGAGTCTTTGTCAGCTGTGGTTCGCCCACTCTGGATTCGAAGCAGTATTATCCTGTAAACAGGTACAGATAGTTCTAAACGTTGACGTCTTGGTATTTGTCAGCTAGGGTTAGCCCACTCTGGACCGAAGTTAATACTGTAGAAATACATGTCTCGCATCAAAATTTTGGGCATCTTAGACAAAGTAGGCATTCAAGCCTTGAAATATTTTTATTCAAGGCAAAAATGATAAAAATCTTGTATATCCGACAAAAATGATAAAAATCTTGTATTTCCATGTTTAATACTCTTTGATATTCAACATTGACTTGTTCACAAAATTCTTCGAGTGCAGTTACTCACACAGTAAAAATATAAAAATATTTGTAAATTTTAACGATTAAAGCTTCTATATCAAATGGTAATATATCCACAGCACTTTGAATACGATTGTGAACGATATGTGCAGCACATCCAATTCCATTATTGGCGAAAAAAGATGTAATTTTTTCCTTTTCTGGCAACACCGCGAAAATTTGTGTTATAGTTATCCCCACAAAACCTATTATTTTGTCAGATATCTCAAATTTATTGACTATATCAATTATATGTTTAGTTAATATCTCAAATGTATCTCCCGGTACCTACTGAAAGTCTAACATTTTAACTTGAACGCCTCTAGTGCCGCCCTAAAAGAATCGTACCATTTCAGGCACCATTTTTATATCCTTTATTTCAAGCATCAATTGTAATTGTCAGGAAATTTTCTTTTTTTAAATCTTCTTCAAGTTTTTCTTTCCAGAAAGGACCAGTGACATTTACTATTAATGCTTCACATTTAGTTCTGGCCAATGAAAATTTTTGTTCAAAAAAACTATAGCAATTTTGAGCTGCATTCTGATGTTTTAAAGCTTAAATTAGCAAGAACCGTATGGTATGCAAATGTGGCCTCTTTTGCGGCAGTAGTAAGATCAGATCAGATTTTCTGAAATATTTCGTAATAGATGATATACTTGCTGAAGATTCGATAGCAGATTTTGCTTTTTCGTTTCGAGATCCTCTTTAATGCTGGAACGACCACCATCGCTCACTGAAAATTCTGAACGGCATTTAGTACACAATATCCGGTCGTGATGGATTTGCTTTAAATATGGATACTCATTTTTCATATCGTCTGAACATGTACATTTTCTTTTCGGCATTTTAAATGAAAGTATTCTAAGAAAGAAATAATTTATTATTTTAGTTTAAAGAAATTATTGTTGATTCTCTACCTTGTTTATAGTGGCGATAACGACGCTAGCTAGTCAGTCAAAGCATGAAGAAATTTGAATTGCAGACAATAAATATTATTGTTGTACTACTACAGTTGTACGTATGTATGCATACGCGTTAATTGCTTGCGATACACTGTAAAACCACTCGCTGACACAATATTGCAAGCATTCTGAACATCAGACATCTTTTTGTTTGAATTTGTATCAATATTTGCTATGAATCCCGAAATTTCATAAATGAATTATATTTTCATACAACGTATAGTATTATCAAACGTGTTCCATTATCAATTACAATTATTAAAAAAAGAACATCCTTTCTTCTGAAATTTTAAAGTAATTATTTAAAAAAATTGTTTATATTCTGAAAAGTGTTCCATAATCAATTAAGACAATTATTTAAAAACACAACCTATAATTAAACTTTAAATATAAATAAAACCAGTCTATTTTGTAAGCTAGATACAAAATCATATATTCAATTACAAATAAGAAAGCTTTTCATGAAATATAAATAATTATAACTATATTACATTATCTAAATTTATAAAAATATATAATATGAAATTCAGAACATATTTTCTTTCTTCTCATTGTTAAAACTTACAAACATTAAAGAGTATCTTACAATATAATCACATTGAAATCGCATATTAATTTATGTGAAATACAAAATTGTGTTCCTTGCGCTTGCTCAAAATTTGTTCTTCCAATTCATGATTGCTTTTTCTTGCATTCTCCAATTCACATTTTAAATTATTTATTTGCTCAGCCGCATAATGTTGTCTAATTTTGTTTGTACTAAACGTACCAATAACAGGTCGCCACGCCACTTTATCTGAATTCTTCACAGCTTCTTTTTGAAGCCTTTTAACACTTTTGTCAATTTTACTTGAGTTCCACCACGCCTGTACTTCATTTTCATATTCTAAACGAAATTTCTCGAAAATATATGACAGGTTTTCGTCTCCAAGGTTAGCAACTATTACTTCAGGAAGTTTATATAGTATTTCTTTGAAAAGAAGAGGATTTCTTTTTAACTCCAAGCTTTGGTCTTCACTTGCCATTTCGAAAATATTTAACCAATAAAAACAAAGGAATTAAGATGTGTTTTCATTTTATCTCTCGTTGTTTATTAGGATATTTTTCAGCACTACATAATTGTACGTAAGACTACAAATAAACTTTTCCATGCACCCTAAAACGCTATATAAACCGAAACAAAATTTAAAATTACATGCCTCTTCTAAATGTAAACTGTTTACCACAGCTGTTTATTTCTGATGTTATTCTCTTCTTCTTCTTAGAACGTATATGAGCTTTTTATACCAATTAATTATATCACCTATAGTCGTCCGGAGGGAAGCTAATAATTTAGCGCGCACTAATTTTATTGATAAATTCTTGGGGATAACTTTAAAATAAGTCTCAACCCGCACACATATACTTTTGTCTAATGTTTTAAGACACCTTTAGCGCAAGGGTAAAACTTACGTTATAAATGCATGTTGTAACAGTTATAATTATAACGACTATACCGTATAGCAAACTATAAAGTTTGCGCAAGGACAAATTTTACGTTATAAATGATGTTCTTATAGTTATAATCATAACGGAGTTTATAACTATACTGTTTATAACAATAGAGTTTATAACTAATGAAGTTTATAACTAAGTGTCAACGCTATTTTATGAAATATAAAACCTCTCCGTTATAATAAAAAAACCTTTCCGTTTTATTTCACATCGCGTTACCAAGCGAACACTATGCGGCCCGATGAGACTGAAAGCAGTATTGAAGTAAATATTACAATAACCTCTAAATTAACTTATATTTCTCCTATTTAAAATAATTAATTATACTATTTAACCTGTTTAAGTGCTAAAAATATGGATCAACGACTAATTGAAAAAGAATTATAAGGTAACAAACAATACTCTGGTCCGACAAAAGGCTTAATTTTATCGCATTTTTATACCATGTAATATCGATGTACAAGCAAAACATAATATTTGTTCCTATAAATTATAATGTACTCATTCTAAGGTTATAATTATAAAGAAAAGTTACTTGCGCAAATTGTATAATTACGCATAATACGTTGTGGTTTTCTTCATAAGTACGCCAAGATGCATAATACATAATATGCATAGAGGCTAGAACATGGTACGTAGCCTTCGTACATGTAGCTAAAACCAAATAACTCGTGTAAAAGGATATAACCAAAAATAATTTCTATTCTGTAACATAGAACGCACCACAAGAAAGGACATATATTTTACTGTGCATATTTACCTAATTTTACTAATTATACGAAAATTTTATTATCCATGAATAGAATTTTAAATAAAAAGTAAACGATTATAAGTAAATGTACGAATTAATATATGAAGTAAGTGAAAATAAATAATAAAAATTATGGTTCTATAATATATGACAAAAATTAAAATTGTATAGAAAAGGTAGAGAAAATTTTAATTATTTTGTAATTTAAAATGTAGTATTGTAATTACAAAATACTTACAACATTACATTTCATTTTTTGTTTACATCTAATTTTTGATTTGTGAAAATTATACAGCTATTACTAACACCGTAAACTAAATTGCCAACGAAACGACGGCTATAAAGTAATGTTTCTAAATTGATTTTATAATTTCCTTTTAGTATATCTTACTATGGTTGGTATGGGATAAATTATCAGGTCTTCTTTATTCTGCATTGTCATAGGTTTTAAAGGAATAATCGTACAGCGTAAGATTTTCAACCCACCCAACGCAAAGTTAATAATAAATAAAAACGTAATGGAATCCCAAATAAAATTTATTGAATTGATTACCAACTTGAAACATACATCGCGAAAAGGTTGGGTTTATCGTGGCGTAGAAAACCACGAAAGTGTAGCTAGCCACATGTACTCGATGGCAATGTTGACATTTCTTATAAAAAAAGACTTCAATTTAGATCGTTTAAAATGTATGCAATTGGCATTAGTACACGATTTAGCCGAATGTATAACGGGAGATATAACTCCTCTAGACAACGTTAATGTAGAGGAGAAACATAAAATGGAACGCGAAGCTTTAAAAAGTATTTGTCAATTGCTTGATCATGATGTTGGCAATGAATTATATAGCTTATATACAGAATATGAAGCAAAATCCACTCCAGAAGCTAAATTTGTTAAAGATTTGGATCGACTTGATATGATTTTTACTGCTAATTATTATGAAAAACGAGATAAACAGCCAAATACGCTTCAAGAGTTTTTCAATTGTACAGAAGGAAAGTTTGAGCATGACTTTATTAAAGCTATTGTAAAAAAAATTACAGACGAGAGAAGTGAAATACCTTCACAAAATAATTAAATTTGATTTTGCAATGTTATTTCTGTGTTTCATGTACTACAGGTATATACACTATGTATCCTTCATGACCAACTAAATTAATATACACTTGGCGTATACACGGTCCCGTCAAGAATAATTATTAAAAAAAGTCGATTTCAAAACTACGGCATCTAATGGGACTACCTATTACTTTCAATAAATACGTCGGGATATTAAATATGATGCAGTTCATAGATGGTGCCAATGCAAACTCTTATAAAAAAATCGCGGACGTGATCACGACCCATCTTTCATATACTGAAAGTCCTACGTTTTGTGGTATCTTGCATAAAACAAAAGTTGAATATTTTAGTGTTGACTGACACCTTATAACTCTTCTGTTGTATTCAATTAGCACAATAGTTGTTTAGGATAAACTAAACATTAGTCTACCCTATAAAACGCCTACCCATGAATCCCCCGATCCCCATATTTGCTTACAGCGTGGACTGCTTTGCTGTCCACTTTGCCGGGGCCTGCTACCGCTCTTGACTCACTTTTCCCAGTTTTTGCATACGATGCGGATAGCTCCGCTGTCCGATATGACATGGCTTACGACCGCTCTTGACTGTTTTCGGCTAATTTCTAAAAGTGCAGTCTCCGATATTTAAAAACTCGTTTAATCACTTAAAATTAGAGAATATTTCGATAAAATAAATATAGTATCTGTTTTGGAGAAAATAGAGCGCAAAGTTTACAAAACAAAAAACAGTCTGTATACATATTAAATTGTGAATTTAAAAAAATGTTTTAAATCAAATCAGAGGAGCTTTAGGTAGTCCATTCAATAAAGTTTATTCGAATGTCTGTTAAACGTGGCAACGTCGCGTTGTATTCTACTCAAAATACTTTATGCGAGAAAAATTTTAGCGTCCTCGTTAGATCTCGAACCCCTCCCAAAATTATAATTTGGGTCCGCCACTGATCAGATTTATTAAATTACATTTAACAACATTAATAAAATATTTTTTCCTTGAGTTCGCTTAGAAATTTCGCTAGGAAAACAATCGTTTAGGTATTACGGGTATATGATATGTATGTTGAATATCGTTTCCATTGTGACAAATGGTAAAGTTATAAGTTATTAAAGATCATACCTTTGGAATTATAAGTGTTAGATCCATCATATGTGACATCTTTGTAAAGAGAATCACAAGGGCTATCAAAATGTATAAAAATATATAGGGAGTTACAAAAAAGTTTTTTGTATTGCTGAAACTCGGTTCAGTATATTCAATTGTTCACCGAAGCAAAATTGAGGTGTCTTAGTCTTACATAAGTTCCCCAAGTTTCATAGGAACCGAAATATTTAGGGTAGTACACTTTTTCTTCAAGGTCACATTACTTCCACGATTGCGTGTGCGATTTTTTTTAAATTTTGCATATCCCTTTAGCATTAAAGGAACTTTCGACAGAAAAAATGTAATCAAAATTACATCTCCAGTTTCTGAGAAAATGAACACCATGTATATATGATATCAAATAAAAATCATCGGTAGTTGGACATCAGGTTTTATTGAAAAAAACAACTCAGCAAACGTTTCGAGCCTTC
>WYDF02127733.1:0-10003 GCA_009867245.2 Adranes taylori
AAGATCTAATATTATATCTAATAATATAGAAATAAAAAAAACATATTGCCATATTGCGCGCTAAAAATAATTCTCATCAAAAATCTAGTATTGAACAACAGATGGCGCTTATAAAACCGTTTTCGCTAAACACCTATCTGGATGTCGTATATATATATATATATATATATATTGGATTTTGGATTTTTATTGGATTTTTGGATTTTTATTCGACTGCCATATTGGATTTTTATTTGACAGCGGTCAAACTCAATACCCGTTCCAAGAATACCGAAAAATAACGCTACACGGAACGGTTACCGTTTTTAGAGAGATTTTGGAACACCTCTGGGAGGCTGGGAGGCCCTATACAATCGGCTATAAGCTACTACTTGTGCGATCAAAAGTCGAAGACGGGGCCCACGCAGCCGCAATCTGATACTGTGAGTGCGGGGGTTCGAGTGGGGAACAAAACGCCCCCATTCGAGTCCCCGTACTACTGGAAGTACGAAGCAGCCTTCTAAAAAGGCTAGGAGCACAGAGTTGCAGACAAGATCTTTCAGTGATACAGCTTTGGGCTTTAAGATGGAAGATTGTTAAGTAGACGTATCCGGACGAGAACTTCAGTCAGGCATAAGCTACAAAATTAATAAACGAGCTGATAAGACGCCCCATGGAGCAATCTCCACCTCCATTATTCCAAACTAAATTTGCAGCAGGGGTCCTTTGCACGACCTGAGGAAATGAAGTTACAAGGGACTGGTTGTTAAAAACAATTGCCAGTCTTGGGGAAATTTGAGGGGGGTGGAGTTGATAGGGACCTACCAGTCCGAGTCAGCGCCAAGGACCTACCAAAAAGACCCAAGGTGATTACATTCATCCCTCGGAAAGAGAAAATGTCGGCAATTCCGGAGTCTACTGAATACCAGAATCCTGGACTCAAAGCGACAAATTGGATTGTCATGAGTAGAAATGAGTCTGAGATTTGTCAGAAAATAACCTACTCTATTGACCAGGAATCCTTGAGGGAACTGGAGGGAAACAAATAGTCAACATTCTGGGATCTGGCAAGGAAAAATTTTCAAGCCCTAAAAGCTGAGAAAATACAATTAACAAAAATATAAAATTTCTACCATTAACACACCTCTGTTCTACGGACTCTGTTATAGAGACTCTGTTCTAGGGACTGGGGACAATGGTCAAAATATAAGCCACCAGTGGTCCGAAGGAGTTTATGCATGGATCGGCTTACCCACCTTACGACGAACTGTATCCGTCAACAAAAGAAATGGACAACCAGATCAGGAGCGCCATAGGATCTGGTCCTGAGCCAATCCTGGGCTGCGACGTGAACGCGCACCATCAGAGCTGACAAAGCTGACGAACAAAAGAGGCGAGCTACTCTACAATTACATAATATCTAATAATTAGGTATAATGAACACAGGCAACAAACTTACCTTTGTCACATCAAAAGACAGGAAGTTATTGATATCACGATAAGGACACCCTATATATGAAACAATGTGGAAAGTTAGCATGTATCTGATAATGAGAGTTGTTCTGAATTTGAGATAAAATTATTGTTACTTAGCAAAGTCTTATCGTACCCTGCGAAAATCTGACTGGGACTTGCATAACAATGACGTTCCTGTTCATTTTCGGGCAATAAATTATAAGATTAACAACAAGGCTGAACTAGGACTGACCGACAGCCAACTGGAGGAGTTAACTCTATCAGCCTACAACGACAACTGCTCTCTCACCGTCAGTGTATCCAACTGGAAAACTCCCTGGTGGAATAGCGAACTAAGAAGCCTGAAGTTGAAAGTGGGCAATAGACGCAGAGCACGTAGTCTTATTGGCAAATTAAGTTTTCGAGATTGTACCCAGTTTACTGAGAATCTTTTTGCCATACATCTACGTCACCAAAAGGAAACCTTTAATAAGCCTATTTACGCTGGATTTGCTGTTTTAGAGTTATCCAAGCACTTAATGTATGAATTTAATTACAAGTACCTCAAACCACTGTATGGGGATAGGCTAAATCTTTTTTATATGGACACAGACAGTTTTACACTATGCGTACAGACAGACAACTTATATAACGACATAAAACTAAATTTAGACAGACTCTAATTTCTGTATTAATAACTAATTTAACATTCCTATTCAAAACAAGGCAATTCCTGGTAAAATGAAGGATGAATATGGTGGGAAAATTATGCTTGAATTTGTTGGTCTAAGAGCTAAATTGCATTGTCACCAACTGAGAATATAATTACAAAGAAGGCGAAGGGTGTTAAAAAGTTGGTTGTCGATAAAGAAGTTTCGGTGCAAGAATATAAGGATTGTTTGTTTGATGAGAGGCCGATATATAAACAACAATATATATTTAAATCTATCAAACATACAATTTTTACACAGAAACAAACTAAATTGGCACTATCCCCTTATGACGATAAGAGATTTATTTGTGCAGATGGCATTAAAACGTTGGCTTGGGCCCATAAATACATCCCTCCACCCTCAAACGAGTAGTCCGGATATATATATATATATATATGTATGTATCTCAGGTACATTGCTGCACATGTACCTTTTTATTAAAATTAAAAAAAACTTCTCTGTTACCCAAATGAAAAAATTTCAATCGCTTACACTTTTAGTATACAATATTCCATCTATATATATAATTCTCAGTCTCCTGGCTCTAGTCGAATTTCAATAACAATATATAAATCATCCAAGTTCCCTTTCGAGATAATTCATATAAATTTTAGCACATGTATTTGTCATATATATTGATCAACCACATACACCGAAAAAAAATTCTTCATTATGTACTGGATCATGGACAAGAAATAAATATATTAGCAATTCGGAAACCAACAGTATCGGCAGGAATCTGCACCAATTGCTCAAGTTGCATTAAAAAAATTTGCACATCTCACTCATTCATTCACATCGCTCCATTTGCTCAGATGTGCTTAAAATTAGCACATCACGCTCCATATGATTTTACGTATATTAATATGTATACGTCAACCAATGACAGCAGTAGCAGCAGTAACAACAAAATGATGGTAGCAGCATCAATATGTATTTTCCTGTTCAGACGTGCTTCAAATTAGCACATCACGCTCCATATGATTTTACATATATTAATAAATATGTATACACCAACCAGTGACAGCAGCAGCAGTAACAATAAAATGATGGTAGTAGCATCAATATGTTATTTCCATTTACATAACTTAACAACAACAACACTTGACCAAGTGCGCTATCGCCCGAAAACCAACATGGCTTCCTTTTGTTTATATTTGCACCGGTTGGCATTACTTGGCTAGATGTCAGCAGTTTTAAGCCATTTTTATTTTGAAACGTTTATAAAAACCTTCTATTGTAAATATGTATATTCTTGATTGTCTATTATTCTTGTAAAAAATATTATTATTATTGTACATAATAAATGCTATGTATATTAAACTGGTTGTTTATATATATTTTCCTATATATATAGAGATCTTTATTTGACTAAAATAAATCTTTATTGCAAATAAAGATTTATTTGATAAAAATATATCACATGGCTTGAGGACGGTCATGTGAATTGAGATTGACAGGGGGTTACGCATAATTAGATTGAAAAAAATATGTATAAAAATTTATATATTTAATATTTATACAAAAAAGTTATGTCAACCACTTTAAATGTAATCGCTACCATTGCGTCACCACGTCATGATATCATACCACTACTCCCACCAACATATTAGCGCTGCCGACTCGAGAAAAAAAATCAAATTTCGCGCCAAGCGGAAACGCCATGTCGTCAGCCGTCTTGGATTTGTAAATGACATCTGTCAAGTTTCAATAACCGGAAATGAACTGTCAAAATTAAGTCATTTTAGTTTTTTATATGACTTTTGGAAAGGGGCGGAGCCTCTACGTGCGTTTTTGTTTACATTTGAGCTGGCGGCCATCTTGGATCCGTGTTATCTATATCGAGGCTTAGCTTTCATGTGATTTTGAGCCATACCGCGGCGGCCAACGTGTTATCTCCACTATTCCCAGGTAACGGGGCGGAGCTTCCAACTGATACATCGGAGTCGTGGTGGGGGGAACCGGTAGGTATAGTGGGGGTGCGCTGCTCTCTCGCTTGCCATTGGCCGAGCCAATATGATAACAAGCACTGATAACGCTCCAACAGGTAGTGGTGGGGGGCGCCGGTAGGTAGGGTAGGGTGGTCTGAGGCTCTCTGTTTCCCTCTACTTATATAATAAATTATTGGCACTAGAATACTTCCAAAAAAGATAGAAAACCCATAATAATGACTACTCTAGAAATTAAAAGAAAAAAGACCCAAGAGAACCAAAAACTTACTCCCAATAAATTTATTAAATAGGTTATCTAAGAAACTTAAAATTCTGCTAAAAGAGGTTATACAAAACCTAACAGAAAATATAAAACATGTTCCCCAAATCAGCTAGACTTTAGGAAGAAGCTGACAACGGTTAGGAACAAGTAACCTTGTTTAACTTACCTACAAGCATTAGCTACAGAAAGAAAAAATTTCCAAGGAACGCCATGTTTAGGTAGGATGTCGGGGGACACTGGAAAGCCTCGTTTTTTAGAAAATAGACCATTTAGAGTAAAAATAAAAGAAGACGTATCAAACGCATATGAAGCAGAAGAGGGACTTTCGCATGTCTCTCCGTATTCGCCAATCCTATTAAATCCATTCGTGTCAGCTATTCCGGTCGTAAACCTAAAATGGCTCAGTGTAGCCAGAATACATCTAAGAAGATGTTTTGATTAGGTAAACGAATATTGCGATAACTATAGTTTATCCATAACTAAGAAAAGAAATGAAAAAATTCAATCTAGGGATAACATAAAACATCGCGTTATATTTGGGAATCACCGATGATACAAATTTGAAACTCCATTCTTATAATAACGGAAAAGAAAGAGTAGATGAAATTTTACTGCATTTAGTTCTTAGAAGCGATAGCAAAATAATACCTAGTGCGAGGTCGAAGGTATTACACCTACTTCTTTTGCCTCAACTGACACATGGAATGGAAGTTTGACTAAATACCTCTGAGAAAACTCAGTTAAGACTGCACATAACTGTGTGGTTAATGTCCTGCTGTGGTTGATGGAAAATCAAAACATAAGACAAAAAAAAACGTGATAAAACTCTTAGAGGATGACAACGACAACAGAATCAATTTACTTGCTACGAGGATGAAAATTGTACAATAGTATCAAAAAGGAATAGCAGAACTAGAACCAAACAATCTATGAAAAGAAAAAAAAATTCTTCACCCTCTATTGTGTCTATAGTAGGAAAACATACCTACTATAAACTTAAAAAAAGATAAATTAGAGTGAACAAAAAAGAATCAGCATACTATTAGATTTTGACTATGGGGTAATAGTTGTGTTTTTAACAAAACTTGTCGAATTTATATCCCATTCGTAGTTTTGTATGTAATTGATGAATGGTTGTAGATATATCGCGCATTAGTCCTAAAACTGAAGTATAAGCAACACTATGTTTCACTGGAAGCATATTTAATTTAAACTAGTTATATTCCATGTAGCAAAATATTCTAAATGTATCGCAAACAAGTGCTACACATGTTCTAAATATTCGGTATATTACTAGTACATACTACGTAAATGAAACCACAATTTATTGCCACACAGTATATACTAAGTATATTTTTTCAGGGATATTCTATGGTCATTCTACTTTAATATGCTAAGAATATTCCAAAGATTCATTTTTTACCTCTCCTTTAACGTACATTCTTCTTGATCTACTCATACGCTAGTTTGTTTCTTGCAGAAGCTTAATATACTGGTACGAGTATGCGTCCGAAACCACAATATGACGTTATAAACACCTAAATTAGTAAATAAGTGCGCCTAAATAAGTAAACCTTACAAATTATTGGGAATACTTATAAAAATTTCATTAATTTGAGTAATATTCGTTATTTGTTTTTTTTGTTTTTATGTATTAGGTATTGGATGTATATTGTGATAGTTGTAGGAAACCACGGATATCAGATCACACACACTCACTGTAGTTTTTCGGTGTAAAACATGCGACTGGAAAAAAGCCAAAATTAGACCGTTGCTGACTACCTCACCATGCAATTAATGGGCAAAACAAGTCCGACTTATTCGCATGATGAAATCACAAATTTTATAATAATTGTGTGACTGACTAGTTTCCAAAATTGAAGATGGCTGCCGTCAGCTGATGAGTTGAGGTAATGTATGTATACTTGGTTGCCTACCGTCACATAGTTATAGTAGATTAATTCGCGCTGGCTGGCGATAGGTGGTTGAAGAAATTTATTTCATTTTTTCAATAAATCCATTGAAAATGAGGAAACTACGGCGGTGGGGTCATATATAAATACGGTGGTAGGACCACATAAATACATGTAAAGTTTTACATGTGGTTTTATATATGTCGACGTTTCGGCCTCAAGTTTTCGAGCTCATTATCAGGGTTAAATCAGGGAAAAATAAAATACAAGGGTGAGATGATAGAAGAAATATGTGTACGGAACGACATGCGGTAATTTTTAGCACGCTTTGAAATATATCAGGAAGCATAGGTATAGACAAATAATATAGAGAAAATTAACGAATAGATGACTCCCTTACGCCGAACAGGGAGCTTGCGAGATAGGAAATATAGGAATAGATAGATAATATATAGAGTAAATTCGCCAAAAGGTGGCTCCCGTACTCTGTACCGGGACTTGAGAGATAGGTAATATGGGTATAGATAGATAATATATAGACTAAATTCGCCAATATACGACCCCCCATACGTCGTACGGGAGCTTGATAGATAGCAAATATATGTATCGAGCAAGTTGCGGTAAATTCGCCACATTCGCAAATGGAAGTCTACCTATACGATAGATTGAGCGATGCAGAATATAGCTTAGAGAATATACATACCCATAGTGTAATATAAGTTCATTTGCTTTCTATATTAATTAATTCCTTTTTCAAAAATCTGATAGACTCGAATCAGCAACATTTATTTGCAATTAATTCGTATTTTTATTTTTTTAAGGTCTTGTTTTGGTTGAGTGAACTGTTGAAATTTTTCCTTTTAGTACTACCACCATCATGTTCAACCGCTAATCTCGTATTGATAAATTTTCTGCTTATTTTAGAAATTATAATTGGGTTTGGTTTCTGAGTCAATACCTCATTTGGAATTAACGAAAACTACTTATTATTCTGAATGAATAGTACGTTGCAATATTTATTATTGCCTTCATTGTATAACACGTTGTCGGCTTAGATCTCATTATATAATTCGTCGTATCATATACATTCTGGATAGAGTGGAATTGACTGCATTTATTCATTTTTGTACAAATTTTTGTTCAACATGTGTATGTGTTCTATTAACTGTAGTAAAGGCTGATAAATTTTTTAAAACGAATTAAAAAAATTTAATTCGATTATGTACATATAGTCTTATATAGTCTTATCAACTTCCTCTCCAGCAACCTACATTTCATTAGACATTTATATTATAAGCAACATTCCTGACATCTTTACTCGAGTTGCGATAATTTTACTATTATAATATTTTCAATCACTTGAACATGAGCACTATCACCCGAAAACCAACATTCATTATTTTTGTTTATATATTTGCACCGGCCAGCAATACTTTGCTAGCAGTTTCAAACCATTTTATCTTTTGTAATGACAATTTCCTTGTAAATATATATAAATTACTGTAAATATTATTGTAAAAATAAATTATGTGTATTAAACTGGTTGTTTCTATTTATTTTCCTACATATATGGATCTTTATTTGAGTGCAAATAAAGATTTCATTGCAAATTAAGATTTACCTGATAAATATATCACGCGACATGCGCCAGGTTCATGGGACTTGAGCCAGACAGATGTTACACTGAATTTTTAACTCGAATTAAAATATGTACATGAATTATATATTGGATTTTTTATACAAACAATTATGTCAACCCTCACAACTTTCAATGTAATAACTACCATTGCATCATCACACCACTACTCCCATCGTGATCCTAGCGCTGCCAGCTGAAGAACAAATTATCATTTCGCGCCAACCGGAAATGCTGTGTCGCCAGCCATCCTGGATTTCTAAATGACATCTGTCAAGTTATTACGACCGGAAATGAACTATCAAAATTACATCGTTTTGAAGTTTTATACGACTTTAGTATATATTTTGGACATTTATTTTTATATTCCACACCTCGTAGAATCTAGTGATTTTTCAGAATCTAGGGACTTTTTGTTTAATATAACATTCCGAAAATGGACTCGTAATGAACTTCCAGCATTGCGCAGAACGAATAAAAGTATTGGAAATGTTAAGTCAACGTCCAATCTAGAGCGCTACGTGATTTTGGGTTTTCAACAAAACGGGAAAGACAAAATCATTTGAGACGTATACATATGACAATCTAAATTTGCGTATGGCAGATAACAATTACATTTATCTGCCACTTTATTTGAGATGTATAAGAATTTTCAAGCATCATATTATTATCGAGAGGAAAACGATCCATTTTTCAACTTTAATGAATATGAAAAACATTTGCTTTATGTATTTGATGTTTTCAATCAGAATGAAGCAATCAGAGGTCCAATTATTGATTTAGAAATAATTGAAGTAGAGTATGAAGAAGTTTTTGAAGATCAAACTAATGCCTACTGTTTCATCTTCAGTTATGCTATACACGATTATCAGCAGTTGTCAAGACAAATAAGAAAAATTCTGTAAACTTCAAGATACTTTTTAATTGATCGTTGGCAGTGTGACATGTATGAGACTAAAATGGAAAAAAATTATACTGTTGCCTTTACACCGAAAAGGTGCAGTATTCTGAATCGAAATAAATCGACTGTTAGACACTATGAGCTTCTGAAACCATCTATTCCATGGCGTCAGGTAAGAAATGATTTGAAAAAACAAGCATGCTACTTGTAACAACACCATTTCAAAATAGGATATGTGGGTGGAGGGGGGGGGGGGCTAATACGTGTACTAGACATGTTGAAATATTTATTATTGGATCATCTTGCTGATGAATACATTGATGTAATTTATGTTAAAGGCTCTCAAAAAGAGCAATATCTGCAAGCGTTGTTGAACCGTGTGAAAAAAATTCCTACGAAGGGATATTCAAGTTGTTAATCTGGAGAATAATACTGACTGCCGGCGATTGATTAAATCGTTTTCGCTAATGTGTTCACATCATGAAAATGATGCCGATTTTGCATATATTTGTGCATCAGAAAATCAGAAAATATTATGTGATTATATTGTTAGTACTGATATTTAATAAAATATGTTTTACAATATACATGGTTCCTAGAAAAAGAAAATTTAAATTGATTTCCTTACTTAGCTTCATTATTCCGTTTGCAACATAGTCTATAAAATACACTACCGCACAACGCTCTAAGCTATATATCCCATCTAGCTATACAATACCATCTAAGCTATACTTTAAGCATATAACCCCTACACTGTAGGGGGTTACATTCTCCAACGCTCTAAGCTATATTCCCAGCTATACCTAAACTCGGATTCCATACGCGATCTTGTTACAAAACACTTTAAACTTTATTATTCCCTTTACAACGGAGGGGCGTTTTGACCCTGTCTTGCTATACATTCAATAAACTACATTTCGCATCACTCAAACATCTATCATATAGCTAGATTTCCATTTGCGAAGGTGACGTGGAATTTACAGCAACTTGCTCCATACATATATTTCCTAAATCTCAATCCCCGTTAGGCGTACGGGGAGTCGTCTATTGGCGAATTTACTTTATATATGAACTATCTATACCTATATTTCTTATCTCTCAAATTCACTAATTCCTATAGATATAGATAGATAGATAGATAGATAGATAGATAGATAGATAGATAGATAGATAGATAGATAGATAGATAGAT
>WYDF02127744.1:0-10003 GCA_009867245.2 Adranes taylori
GAAACAAAATACACACTGTGTATATATATATATATATATATATATATATATATATATATATGTTAAATTGTAATTTTAGAAAAAATGTTTCAAATAAAATTGAACGAGGTTTTGGTAGCCTATATAATAAAGTTTAATCAAGTGTCCTATCTTTTATAGTTCATGAAGAATATCACAAAGTTGGTAAAATTTTGAATTTGGCAACGTCGCGTTTTATACCACTTGCAGGAATGGCGCTACTTTCATTCGACGCATAATACAATTATCGCATAATTTTTTCTCACACACAATTTCTCTTTCAATGCTATCACGGTAATACAGCCGCACGCGATAACTATTTCTTCTGTTTTTTTTTTTCACACCACGTGTTCCGTCACAAACTTTTTACTATTGCATTTATCTCTGTTCTAATCTTAAACTATATTTTTATTGTCGGGTAATTTAACCAGTGTTTCTTCACCCAAGACTTCTAATTTAATTATTTTACTAACACAACAAGCCATCCGCACTCAACTACAACGGGCGACCGAATATCTACGTTCAGGTGTAGGAATGAGGAGAATGGAAATAAGTATTGTATGAAAGAGCAAGAGAAAATGTGTAGGATATGTGGAAGGAATGAAGAAAAGTGGAACCACTGGATAAAGGAATGTGAAGGAATTGAGAGAAATAATCATGAAAAGGTGCTGGGGAAAACTGGAGAGTAAATTTGGGAATGGAGGGAAAGGGGTTAGAAATAATGAAACTAATAAGGAACGAAATAAATATAAGGAGATAAGAGAGAAATTAGAGGGTTCAAAGAAGAGGAGATGTTAATGGAAAAAGTATATTTTACAGGAGAAAAGGGGTCGTTGGATATAAGGATGGAGAGGGAAGTGGATGGATCTTAAGAAGAAATTAAGAAGTGAAGGAAGCAGGTAAGAATGTATGGGAAGGAACTGAAAGGGGGGTATGGCATGAGGGGAAGGTGAATGTATGGGTTAAGGAATGAGGGAGAGGGAGGGGGCAAAGATGTGAAATGTAAGGATGGATGAAGGGCTGATGTTGTGAAGAGGATAGGATAGTTGGAAGAGGATAGAATATAGCCTCTTCCCCTTGGAGTGAGCAGAGTTATTGTTTATTTTATGTGTATGTTGTTTTGATTAGTTTAGCTGAGTAGTTTATAATATTTGAAATTTTAAATTTAGTTATATTGAAATGTAGTTATAATATGGTTTTATGTACGAATTATTATGCCAATAAAGGTTTATTTATTTATTTATACTATATGCGAGCGAAATTTTAGTCTTCTAATTTTAAAACTGAATTTCTCAATAAAATAATCATTTTGAACCACACCCAAAATTATAATGTGCACCCGCCACTCATAACAACATTTATTCAATTGCAAAATCACAGCCTATATGTCTCATACAATGTAAAATAATTTTTCCTGTAACTTTGCATAAATGAACAATTACGTAGGTCTTACATGTATATAATATGATTGTAGAATGTCGGTCGCCATGGTGACAAGTTGCAAAATTTTAAGGTATTAAGGTTCATATCTGTGGAGCCATTAGAGCTCAAATGTGATATCATTTTAAAGAGAATTACAAGAGCTATACAAATATATAAAAATATACGGAGAGTTACTAAATAGTTTTTTTAACATTTTTTTAGTACTTAAAATTGGTATATTTAGATGTTCATATTAGCAAAATTGAGGTCCGTTAGTATTACATATCTTTCCATTTTTTCAGTTAGTATTACATATCACTTTCATTTTTTCAACTTTCAGGAACCGAGACATTTAGGGTAGTACACTTTTTTTAAGGTCAAATTACAAGGATCTTTTGATAAAAAATTACTGGGAAATTAAAAAATAATTAAAAAGTTTTCGAGAAAAAGTTAGCAAAAGGTATCACCCTGTATATATGTTAAATTGTGATTTGAGAAAAAATATTTCAAATAAAATCGAAGGGGTTTTAGGCAGCCTATCGAATAAAGTTTATTCGAATGTCCTGTCTTTTATAGTATCTGAGATATGTCGAGAAGTTTCTAAAACTTTTAACGTGGCAACGTCGCGCTATGTAATAGTTAGCAAGATGGATCTTATGTTATTTGACTCGGAATGCAATGTACTATATGTGTGTAAAATTTCAGGCTCCTATTCTAAATAGAAAAATTCTGAACGAAAAAAATCGCGCATTTCCACCATTTTGAATTTGTAAAAAACAGAAACACCGTCTGCACCTGTCTACCAAAGCTCATCCAGATCGGTCCCATAGGGAAGGAGAAATTTTGGAACGTACTCACATCCGTACGTACATCCACGCAGATACCGAAAAATACGACTTTCTTTTAAATTTTTCAACAAGAAAAAAATTATTTCAAATTTTTTTTTCAAAAATTGTTCCTTATGACCCCCTCTTCGAATTACTTCTTAACGGTTTGCAGTGATTTAAATACAAAGACGTACTAAAGTGAAATAAAAAAAAATCTCAAAACATGAATCGTATATCTTTCTTATACCACATACGGACTCGTACGTATACTCGTACGTACTCGTACGTATACGTACTCGTACGTATATGGTATATGAAAGATAAAAGGGTTTTCAATACTCATTTTAATTTGTATTTGTGGTATTTTTAAATGCCTAGCATTTACTATAATACATATTATCCTCTATTTACTATGGTAACTTTCATAATACTCCCCTACCTTATTCAACTATGCGCTTCTTACCTTCCGTGTTTTTCCTCATTAATGTTATTTGTAAAACTTTCTAGCGTAAAACCCGTAAGTGGAGGTTTAACATTTTCCTCATAAAAATGTTCTACATCTTGATTATTTAGTGGCTGTTTTATGTTCTTGTTTTTGTATATAGTATTATTGATCACCGTTGATGATTGAAGTGGAGAGTATATATATAATTTTACACTGCTTTTCTGAAACTCCATAAACAAAATTATAGTTTGATTGGAAAAATATAACATTATCAATGTGTGCATATATCCCAATTTACATAACAACACCTGAAATTATTAATTTTAAAGTTTGTTGGTGTCAGTTATTTCAATGTGTTAATGTAATATTATTATGTTTATTAAAATATGTATTTAAGTCCTGCTAACAAGCAAACTACAGTATCTGAATATTGTAATTTACAGTCACCGGCAAATCTCGAAGTAAATGAGAGTGAAGACGATAAAGACCAAGCACAACGCGAAACCGTCAGGATAGTACGAGCAGTATCCGCAACATCATCAGTTTCCGCACAACAGCAATCCGCGCAGCGAACACCTGTCGAAGCAGTCGCAAGTGAAGATGAGGTAATTTTTTTCCACAAGATAAAATAATATGAAATGTCTTTACTCTACTTACTGTAAGAATTATATATCCATTTATTGAATTTTGCACATAATACTCCACACATAATACTCCTTACGTATATGAGTTCAATTAAATATAAATAAATGTGTTACACATATACAAATAAAGGTATTGTGTTACTAATCTAGGGTTTGTCTATTAGGTACTTTCCCAATCACTTTCTTGCACTTATTTCTTCCGTCTGTAACCTATTCCAGTCCTTGATTGTTTCGTATACGTACGACCCTTTCCCTAGATCGGTGTGTACTCTAGGGAGATGGACGCTGGGGAGATGGGGGGTACTCTGAGGAGAGATATCTCCGTACTTCCCCTTTCTCTACCAAATGGTTTCAGCAAGAATTTTAGGGTTTCTAGTGCTCTTTCGCATCCTCTTACTCTTGCCATCAACTTGATATTTGGGTTTTTTCTCCTTTCCTTTTCCTTTCCATTTTAGAATTTTAGGTTTCTTATCATGGTCGTCGAGCTGGCTTTTCTTCTGAAATCGTCCATAACCAACCATGTCGCCTTTTTTGAACAGCCTCCAGCTTCTTTATAAGGTGAGCGTGAGACGGGTCCCAAATTTCTTGAGGATACTCCAGATTAGGGCGTAGTATTGTTATAAGAGCTTGTTATTTCAATTTCCTTCCGCTACCCTTTAATATACTACCTATTATATACAGTTTCTTGTACGCTATTTACCCCATTTCATTTTTTTTTCGCTATGGATATAACAAGATATTTGAGCTCTTTACCTTACTATGTATGTTTTCCTTACTCAAATTTTCTATTTTATTAAGCTCTTCCTGCACATTTTTTATGTCTTTCCTTGTCTTGATTTGTCTGCACAGGATGCAATCATCTGCAAACATCCTGTATTGCGATATTACTTCTGGTCCCATGTTTGATATAGTAGGAACAGTGGTGGCCCTAATACACTCCCTTGGGGGACTCCAGATATGACACCTCTGCTTCCGGATATATTTTCTTCTACTACTACTTGCTATGTTCTATCAGTTAAGTACTCTTCAACCCACGAGGTTACTCTGTGATCTATTTTATTTTGCTGTCTTATTTTTTCATTGAGCTTACCGTGGGAGACTTTGTCAAACGCTTTTTCTAAATCAATTGTTATAGCATTTACCTGTCCCTTACTGTCCACTACATTTGCAAGTTCTTGTGTAAGGCTTAGGAGTTGTGTCACGCATGAGTGTCCTTCTCTGAATCCGTACTGCTTGAGGTCCATTAGATTATGTTTCTTATACTGTTCTCTGATGTAGTTTGCTATGAGTCTTTCAATTATTTTGCATACTGAGTTTGTAAGGCTTATTGGTCTATAGTTACTGACTGCTGTTGTGATGCGTTTATTTGTATATAGGTACAATAAATGATCTTTTTGGGTTCGAGAGGATTGTACAGTTATTAAGGCTTACTAGTAGTAGATGATAAAAGTATTTTGAGATTTCTTCTCCTGCAAGGTTCATGAAATCTATGGAGATATGCTCAGATCCTGCGGCTATAACTACTTTTAGTTAAATGAAACTTATTAAGAATATGATTTGTTTCTAGGTCGATGGCGATCAAGATGTAGCAGCGTCTGGTGGTAATAGTGTTAACGGTCCAAGTCCAAATGATGACCTTCAAAGTCTAGAATCTGAAGACGCAGATCGCGATAAGAGATATTTAAATTTCGGGGGATCTGCGGGAGGAGGTGCGCATGGCGGCGGTGGATCAGGCAATTTTCTTTTCGATATAATCAGGGTAAGTCATAGATAATGTTTCACAAAAAAAAATTAAGGTTTCAGTTTCAAGATTTTTAAATTATATTTTTTATGACAATTACAAGAATTGAGTGAGTCATGTGTATATGTGAAACAGAATCGAACAGTACTTTACAAGTAACAAGATTGCAAGTGAATAATAATAACTTAAATAGAATACTTTAGTTAGATAAATAATAGTACACATGCTGCATCGTCTTATGACAACTCTAAACCAACTAAGATACTAGAGATAATTCAAGAGAAGGCAAGAGATAAGTACGATAAGACAATTTAATCAGAAACATGTGTATTAAATTAAAGATATTAATACCAAATTAAAATTTGTGGACATAATCACCTTGTACTAAATTCAAAAGGAAAGATAAAACCGAAATTGTATTGGATATTTGCAGCACAGATTGGTTTAGAACAAAGAACAAAATTTAAAACAAACTAGGCCGCTGATTCATCTCTAAAACAATATTTGATCTTTACAACTTCTTCTCTAGGATATCAACTATCTTTTTTGCAATCGGAATTTCCTACAACAGTGGTTCCGTACTGTTCAGAGAAATCCTACGTGTTAAACCAACTTAGTACATGACTGTTTGAATAGATTGAAAGGCACGGAACATGGCCCAATTAGCAATAAACATTTTGTTACATGTCCCCAAATTATCTCGCTCCTCAGAATGCGTACTCATTACACGACATAACTACTTAGGTACTTAGTACATAACTACTTAGGTACTGCCCCTTTCATTATTTTTATTGCGTTTTGTAAAATATTATTGTTGCTTGTAAATGATCAAAGTTTTATCTGCACATATGAGAAAGGAGGTATCAAAGGCGATTCAGCGCGAAAGAAACCAAATTGGAAGTCATGTTTTCTCGTGGGCTAGGGTAGAGATGAACATATATTGATAAAACAGAAAGAGGCTAGAAATATTTTAAACGTTTAACGTATTTAAAGTTTACTTTTAAATTTAATTCAATTAATGATAGATCATCATGCAGAGAAGTTTATCTTATACGTTGTTACTTTATCTAAAATGAGTAATTGTTTACGTCTATTGTGTTGAGTTTATATTTGATCCTAATTTATAGACATTGACAGATTTACTGTTTGATTGACTATTTCACAAATTAGTCAATTAAACAGTTACAAATCAACTATTGAACTAAATGAATGCTGAACGTTAAATGACTAGACTAGATACAGAATAATATAGTTTACAAAACTTCTAAATTTTAGTATACTAAAAATAGTGAACAAGTATGTAGCATTGTAAAAGTTTTATTCACCTTGTTGGCTCGATGATAGCAGTTCTCAATTTGACATTATCTTATCTGTGATTATTACATATGAAATTTAATAACCTCTGCATCATAGAAGTGTGTAATTTTACATTATCAAATATTTTGATTACTACCATTTATGCAAGATGTTTTCTTTTAAAGGTGCACAATTTTTCAGTTATATTTTCCCCGATGATCTCTTTATTAATTATTACAGGGGTTTCTTTATTAATAGGACATGTAATATGCTAAATGTACGAAAATATAAATTATAATAATATATTAAATCATGTAAGAATATAAATTTGAAATTTAAAAATATATTTTCAAAAAATGTTCCTTAACCATTTTTCACTGTCCTAACGTGGACAAATGGGAAAGCAAACCCATTCACGCATTTAGATTTTATACTTCGGAAACTTTTTCGTTTGAAGTTGTTTTAGAAGATGGATCTCTAAGCTACAGCTTGTTTAGTTTTTACATAATTTTGAAACAAGCTACAGTAGACTCACGATTATCCGACTCCCGGTCAACCGAGTTTCTGGGTTAACCGAGCTAGATATCGGAAGATAAAAAATAAAAATGAAGCTCTCAATAGCGGAACAATTAAGGCTAGAAGCGACGTTTATTCGTTTTACAAGCAATGTCGAGTCTTAGATGTCTTACTTGGGGTCACTCGTAACTTCTCTCATTGCCACTCTCACTTCAGTTGGCTATGCGCTCGTGTTAAACCTGGTTGTATTATTGTATTGTCTTTTGTGCATTTATTGATTTCTGTGTTTCGATATGAGCGGGAAACGGAAGGAAGTTGTAGTTTCTCTTGAAACGATATTTAATGCAATAAAACGGTTGGACAATGGCGAGTCTATTGAAAAGCTAGCTAGCGATTTGGGAGTTGGGGAAGTGACTGTTGGGAATTGGAGACGTAACCAGAAAAAAATTGAAAACTTTCTAAACACAAGTGTGAGTGGAGGCAATGGTTTCAGTCGAAAGTCTTTGAAAAAGAGCAACTTCAAGCAGATGTCTGAAGCTTTTTTCTGTGGTTTTCACTGCTTCGAGGGATGGGCAGTCCTGTGAGTGGGCCAATGCTTCAAGTTAATGCGTTTGAGTTGCACAAGAACTTTAAAGACGGCGAGGAAACATTCACTCCAAGCGATGGATGCTTGGACAGGTGGAAGAAGAAATATGGTATAAGGCAGTTCAATATTAGTGGGGAAAAACAGCCAGCTGACTTATCGGAAGTTTCGGAATTTCAGTCTAAAATGGAAAAAATCATTCTCAAGGAAGGATTAACCTCAGATCAAATTTTCAACTCAGACCAAACTGTTCTTAACTTTCTAATGCTACCTTCAAAAACCTTAGTAATAAAATCCGAAAAAAATGCTCCCGGATTCTGGTTCTAAAGCCTCTGCATATTGGAAAGTCTAAAGATCCAATAACCTTGAAAAATAATAAAGTCGGCCAATAACGTACTGCGAACGAAAGAAGTGCATGAATGATAGCACATGTTTAGTGACTGGTTTTCTAAAGAATTTGTTCCTGTCACTGAATCATTTTTGAAAAAATAAGCTCCCCAGGAAAGCTATTTTATTATTGGACAATGCGCCATTTCACCCAGATGCCAAAGAACTGTGCAGTGTAATATTTAAACTATATTCCTATCCCCTAATGTGACATCGCTTATACAACCTATGTACCAAGACTTTCTAGAAACAATGAAGAGAAATTACCGCCGATGGCTTCTCCAGATGTTGATTGTAAAATTAAACGAAGGATTGACTGTTCAGGAAGCCTTAAAGCAAGTCACATTAAAAGATGTAGCATACTGGATTGCCTCAGCGTGGGACGAGGTGAAAACTACCACTATTCAAAAGTCACGGAAAATTTTATTTGGCTTAGATGGACCCCCTAAAAAAATACAGGAGAGGAGAATGTAAGCGAATTAGTTCAACTGACCAATGAGCTACCTGTTAAAAATCAAATCAACGGCATTTGTGAATAGTGCAATGAAGATGTCCAGATGAATATTACCGATGAGGAAATTATCGATATGGTCAACAATGCTAACGACAGTGAAGAAGACGACGATACGGATTAGATAACTCCAAAAATATAGAAACAAGAAGAGTGTACAACACATGACATATTCTTTCTTCAGCTTTGGCGTAACATTGCATCATCTACGGGAGAACCGAGGTTAACTCAGAAAACAATTAAAACAATAAACCAATTTTGTACATTTTCATGAGTTTTTCCTTAATCTCGATATTATCCGAGTTTTTCCGGATCCGAGCTGGTCTCGGTCCCAATTACCTCAGATAATCTGGAGTCTACTGTACTTAGTTTTCATGTTCAACATTTTCATCATAAAATTAACTTACATCAACAATTATGAAATTTTTTATTTTTTCATATTATCATCAAGCTTGAATAAACACAGTGAACTATCTCTTCAGCGGACGGCAACCGTACAGTATAAAGTGGATATTGAACTCCAACAATAAAGGATATTAAACTCCAACAATGAACTCTAACAATAAATGGACCCGCCGTGTCCGTTGAAGAAAGAAAATGAAATAAATTTAAAATATTTAAACATGTCGATACATATATTACATATTCATATGTAGTCAATTTTTAAATAGCAGTTATTTGATAAAAACACAAATTTTTATTTTTAACTGCTAAATACAGATTATATAAAGTACTTGCATAGATAGGTTTAATTTATTGTTTACAATTTGAGTTTCTACCGCATTAACAGCCTGTGAGTTTGTTCCCTAAATAGTTTTTTTTTTGTATGCTCCATTAATATCTTTTATTTTCGAAGCATTTATTTCTTTGTCTTTAGTTTCAGTTGATTTTTAAACATTCTTGTTCGCCTGAAACACACGTACACAATCTTAAATATTTGTCAGGCTCTTCAGTCGACAAAGTTTTCAGTATAACTTAATAAATCGATGGAAAATGTTTGTTACTTTTATACAATTCAGAAAGTGGCAAAATGTCCTCAGAATCTTCTTTAAGTTCATTGTTGATTTATGTACTGTTGGATTCAGTACACAATCCAAGAAAGCAATTATTGATAGGTTTCGGTTGCACTTTTTTTCCACGCAGATACGATCCAAGTCAATGCATTGGCAACTTTATTAGACTTCTCAAGCTCTTCTGTAGAATCATACTCTTTCATCGACGGAAAGAGCCTTCGAATCGAAAACTGTCTTAGTAACTTTTAAAACACTTTCTAATCCATTGATCCAGGGGTTGGCATACAGATTTAATATTTGACGTCAAAAATACTAGCTTAGCAATGCGTTATTCAAGATGATTTGTATGAGACGCAACATTGTCTAGGAACAAAAATACTCTTCGATTTTGTTTCTGAATTCTTCTATCTAATTTATTTAACCAGTCTGTCATTATTTCCCTTGTTATCCATGGTACAATTCATTAGGTTGTGTAACTATTCAATATGCTATTCAATATGCTATGGGTTTACTATGTCAATTTTACAAGCTGTTCATGAAAGTAGTAACAAAACGAATCGACAAAAAATTAGATTTCTTTCAACCTATCGAACAAGCAGG
>WYDF02127777.1:0-10002 GCA_009867245.2 Adranes taylori
AAATAGGTTTCCCACTATGCTTCTGTTAGCGCGCATTTTTGTCACCGGCCACATTTCGGCACGCTCACGCTCTAAGTGTGTTGATTTTTCCTAAAATTTTATAGGTGCTTTGGCGGGCCGTGCATAGAGTTGCAAAGGGCCGCAGGTTGCCGACACCTGATCTATAGGTTTATTTATGTAAAGTTTATTTATGTTATTTATTTATGTTTTTCTCAATGACGTATTTATTATCAACGTCGCGAAAATTATCGAAAGTTCCAAAGATTATCAAAGGAAATGCCGACACATATGAGAAAATATCTTCCGTCGTTCCGACATTCACGCACGAAAGAGATCATAGCCACAGCGCTATTCTCCACTTACGATAAGAGAATTATCGGTGTTCTTTTACGATACAGATGTGTGTATATGTGTACACCATTAGCTTAATATTTTACATGATATTTCTTCTCCGAATGCGATTTATTATTATTATTTTCTGAACATTTGTGAACCTTTATTTACACCCACCATATTTTTCAACGAGTCGTTAAACTTTGCATCCTGTTGTGCTTTCGACGAATCCGATTGAATATTTATTATTTCCCGCGTTTTAGCAGAAAGTGTTTATAATGCCAGATTTTTAGATTTTAACCGCTAAAGCTACACACCACCGTTTGGAAACTATTACCACTTATATTCTCTTAGATATTCGTCACAAAAGCAATGCAACTTTGATCCTTAGAAATCACAAGTCGCGCAAAGTGCCACTAGCTAGTCCATCCATCAGGGCCAGCATTTACCACATAAAAGGAGCCACTCAATCTAGCGTTCCTCAGAAGCGTTTTGGGTTTTAAGCCACCACCAAATGCTCAAACTTATTCGTACTGTGAGTTAAATTAGCACTTTGAAGCTATTTGGCGTCTTAGTAAGCACCACCAACAAAATCGCTTATTTTATTTTAGTTTAAAATTAAATTAAATTCGGACAGCCAGTAGCAAAATTATACATTGGCTCAGATACATACAAACTACATTATTTAATCTTTCGGCTGAATCTTTCTCTCTTATATCATCATTACTATCATCTAATCTTTAATTCTTCTGTCTCACTCATAACAATATTTGACAACCCTTTCCGTGTATTTACTCCTTCTATGAGAAAAGGAGAAGACCAACGGCAGAAGAAGAGGGATGTCAAACGTCTGGCGTATCAAATCAGCAAGGGTGAATGCGACAAGACACTCGGAAGACCGATGAAGCAGCGCTGTCCACACACATCGCGTATGGTAGTGAATGTACCCGTTCCTTCCATTCCACCGAAGAAGTAAGGAAGAACATACGACAGCCACTGCTTCATCGTTACTCCCTACTGATCCAGCCGAAGTGCCATTGCCTCCCACACCCGGCTAAGACTGGCTCTCAAGGTAACAGGTGAAGAGCATCATCGACGCTTGTTCCGTTACTACTTCGGCGGCAGCGAGTAAATTCAACTTACGCAGCAAATTAATTTTTTTTAACACAAATTACCTTCAACAGCTTATTTCACTCAATCTTCATATTTGCGTTATATTAATGGACTGGATCAACCTACAATATCTGCCTTAAACCTTCGTCATTCAATAATTCCAAAGTCCTAAAATTCAAAAAGAAGGCACGAAATCCAATCAAAAGAACAAGTTAATATCAAATATTCAATTACCTTTAGTTCGTAATTTTACTTGGTATTTTGCTAATGGAAATGGAATCATCCTAAGAATTTTTGTATTATAAAATTCAAGCTATACATACTGTTATGATATTAAAATTACGAGTTGAGTCATATATTTGAAGTTATAAATATTAGAGAACAATAAACAAAAATTATTTAAACTTATTATTGCCTTTATGTGTTTATCATATAAGAATTAAGTACTACACATATAATATAACAATTAAGAACAAGCTACATTCTAAACCAAACTCTGTATAATCTCATGCACGACCATTTTTTGTTACAAGTAAGCAGAATAAAATATAAAAATTCGTGGACGTGATCGACACCCCATTTTTCGTGTACTGAAAGTCCTACGTTTTGTTATATTTTGCATGAAACAAAAGTTGAACCTTTTAGTTTTGACTATCACCTTTTAAGTCATCTATTAAATTCAATGAGCACAATTGTGTTTACAATTAACTAAACAATATTAGTCTAACCTATAAATCGTCTATCCATGAATCCCCCAGTCCTTATATTTGCTTATGGCGCTGGCAGCTTAGCTGTCTGCTTTGCCGTGGCCTATGGCCGCTCTTGACTAACATTTTCCCCGTATTTGCCTGCAGTGCGGACAGATGCGCTGTCCGGATTAGCATGACCTATGACCCTTCTTGATTCTCTTTTCGGCTAATTTCTACAAGAGCAGTCTGGCGTAAATGACGCCAGAATGCCTTGGTCTTATGAATTTGTCCGCATTGGCGCGGTCTGCTGTCGTTTTTGACTTCATTTTTCCCCACTACCACTTTTGAGTCACTTCTTTTTCGTATCCGCCTTGCGCAAAATCGAGGTCCATGGGTTCTACACTTATTTCCCAAGTTTTCTTTTTTCAATTTTCATAAGAAGCGAGAGATTTAATGTAGTACAATAGCCAGTCTCAAGTAAATCGATCACAAATTTTACAAAACAAAAAACACCCTGTATATATGTTAGGTTGTAATATTAGAAAACATGTTTCAAATAAAATTTAATGAGCGTTTGGTGGCTTATACAATAAAGTTTATTCAAGTGTCCTATCTTTTATACTTCCTGAAATATATCAAAAAGTTTGTGAAATTTTAAATGTAGCAACCTCGCGCTCTACACCGCGTGCAGGGATGCCACTACTTTCATTCGACACATAATACAATATACTATATGCGATCGGAGTTTCAATATTCTAATTTTAAAACTGAATTTCTGAATAAAATAATCGTTTGAGCCCCTCCAAAATTATTTCTAATGTGTACCCGCCAGTGATAACAACATTTATTCAATTGCAAAAGCAGTTTATATGGCTCATATAACGTAAAATAATTTTTCCTATAATTTTGCATATATGAGCTATAACGTAGGTCTTACATGTATATAATATGATCATTGAATGTCGGTTGCCATGGCGACAAGTTGCGAAATTCTAAGTTATTAAGGGTCATATTTTTTAAACGATAGGAGCTAGACCCATCATGTGTGGTATCATTTTAAATAGAATTAGAAGGGTTACCAAAATTACAAGGGGAACAAAAAATTTATTACTCAAAATTGGTCAAATATATTCAGTTGTTTACACTGATAGAATTGAAGTCCCTTAGAGTTACATATGTTCCCAGCTTTCATTTTTCCAAGTTTCATAAGAACCAAGATATTTAGGGTAGTACACTTTGTTTCAAAATCAAATCACTCCGGTGCTATGATGTGCGGCTTTTTAACACTCGTTTAATCGCTTAGGTATTAAAGGAACTTTTAACTAATATTTAATTAATATCCTTTGTTTAGTTTCTGAGAAAAATGGACCGCAAACATCATGTATTTTGTATTATTTTGTAGTTTACTGGTTTTCACTAAATTCAATTATAATAAGGGGGGGGGGGGAGAATGTTCTAAAAAGGGGTCTTTGTTACCGAGGTTTAGGTACAAGTCTCATTTAAACAAGAACGCATGCCTCTTTTCACGTAAGCGCTTGAACTGATTGCCTTGACGTCAACGGGACCAAGCCGTGGCAAACCAACTTTAGGAAGCGTAACTGTTGTTCCCCAATGGGGACAAGTTATAGTGGGAGTAGTATTTTGCAATAGTGTTACGACAACTGAATGAGTATAAATGTTGGGTATATGACGTAAAGAAGATGGTTAAATATGAAAGGAAAGTAATAATAGATGATGAGGAGAATTGTCAAGAAAGTGTATGAACTATCAATGACAGAAGGGTTATAGTAGTGAATGAGGGGGGGGGGGGGTTGATAGTAGTTAATGAGTAAGAGAAATCAGACTCATACACGACATAGTTGGATGGTCAATGTATGAGTGGAATAGTAGTGAAGCAAATGATGAGGGATATAGAATTACAGAAGAGGCAGGAAAGAATACGATTTAGTAGATATAATAGGAGATATGAATATTTGAAGGTTGAGGGGATGATGTCTGAGAATTTAAGTTCTGGATGGAGTATGAAAAAAAAAAGGATAAGAGCTAGGTTTAAATGTGGAAGCGACTAAAAGGGTAATAAGTATTGAATGGATAGCGAAATTATTTGTAGATTATGTATGAAAGAAGATGAATTTGGGAGCATTGGATCAATTAATGTGAGTGAATAAGGTTGATAAAAAATGAAGGCAAGAAACTGGCAAATATGCATAGGACGTATGCATGGGTGTACGGGACATAACGGTTATGAAAAACCGAGACTTCTTTTAATTTTTTTGAGCAAGAATTTTTTTTTAGAAAAACCTTTTTATATGAAAAATTGTTCCGTATGACCCCCCATTTCAATTGCGTATTAACGGATTGCAGTAATTTCAATACAAGAGACGTGCTAAGGTAAAACAGAGACAAAAAATAATAAAATAAGATCCTCCTTTGATAAGAACAATTCTGTACATACCAACAAAACCACATTTGCTAGATTAAGTTCCCATGGACCTTGATTATGATTCCAATGATCACTAAGGTTACTCTATTGTATTATTTTTAATAAGTTGTAATTTTTATCTTGGAAAATGCTATCTTCATGTTGAACTTCTTTCAAAAAATTCAATTAATTTTGATAATCTCTTTTTTAAACACAAACTTTTATGGTCCTATAACCTTCATCATTATAATGAAGATTTATGCATGTACAATTTTTGGTATACAAACATTGGATGTCCATGATTATTTAAATAATTGCATCAATTTATGTTCGCCAGCAAATAATAACAAAAAAAAGTATTAAATTCTAGTCCTTTCTAATCTAATTATTAATCGAAATATCCAAATTTGCCTTTGATCGGAAATGACAGCTTTCAATCGTTATAAAGCTCGTACTCTAAACAGAGTTAGGTATTTAGGACATACAATGCGTGTGGTTTTCATGATCGATATACTAGTACATATTACAAATTTTACATTCGGAAAATTTCATTGCTGAGTCGGCATTTCTGAGGATATTCAGCTCCTTAGATTAGTAAAGCGCACTAGACTTCTGTCAGTTTGACGATTAAATATGTTGAAACACGTAAGTGGAAATTGCATTTAGTGATTCCGACGGCAACATAAAATTAAACAAGTCATGCATAGTGTGGATCCAGATTCAAATATTGGGTATCATGCGATATTTGGATAAACATGCGCTACGCGCGTATAAGATCAATGGAACCGAATTAATTTTTTTTTATTTATTTATTTCGTGCCATTTTTTCCTTCTCAAATGTACGAAATAAAGAAAACTTGATCTCAAATTATGATTATGTTTAACACGTGGATATAAAAAATCTTACTAAATACATTTCAATTTTTATATTTCTTACCATTCCAAAGGAAGAAGAAAAAACTACTATATACATTACATTTTTTGATTATATCTTATGACATTTTTATCTTTAAATTTATTTTCCAAAGCCTCAGAGTGGACTTTATTTTAAACTCTGAATGTATCTTCACCTGATGTATAAAATAATGTTTTCTTTATATAATATTTATTGTCAGATTACTTGGCCACGTGCTAATAGAACGAAAATAAATTTGAATTATCAGTGCGTGTGACAAATAGCGAAACCATTAGTTGCATTTTTTCCAATCAGGTGTTTGTTCTATCTTCATATAATTAGATCATCCGGAGTTAGTAGATTTAGTCTGTCACTTCCGCCTTCTGAAGTTCGAATTATTTGCATAACAAAATCTAAACTAATATATTTATATTCTTTTGAACCATAAATTGATATTTCACCGATTGTTCAATAATAAGTTGTATATGTAGGAGGCTGTTATTTATCGTGTAGTAACATTAATACCTTTGAAAAACATTAGGCGAAATGTTACTAATAAAATGTCAAAACAAATGTTTAAAAATTTTTACTGTTTTCTACGAAGAAAATCTCAACTTTATGTTTTCTAGTTTGCCTTCCAACAATTTAGATCTCAAAAATATTAATCTTCCTCCGGCGACATAAGTACAATTGAAGAGCTTGCTGCAATAACCGGCTAAACGCCAATTTGGTGGAAAATGAGCCCATGTAAGACAATCGCGTACAGGTGTGCGTTGAAATCTTGCCTATAGCCGGTTACTGTATCTACCCTTTCAATTCCAACTTTTGCGTTTTAGATTGTGATATCAGATCATCATATCATTAATTCAATTAATTAACGATTGCACTAAGTAATTCTCTAATAATTCATCAATTCAATGAGTAATGCTCTAATGTGATATAAATTGACTAATCAAATCTAATTCTTCAAATAAATATAATTCAATAAATCAACAAATCAATGTGGAATCGATATATATGCATATATGCGTGCATTCACACAGATAAATAGGATATTTCCGCATTTCTTTCCTTTTACGAAGGTTATTTATTATTCTCTTTTTACTAAAAAATCATTTAACTAATATTTCCACTACTCATTATCAATAAACAATTACACTTTGAACATATTGGGGGAATAGATATCGTTGCATTGTCACAACCAGAAATTAATTATAATAGTTGTAATCATCGAAAAAGCAGGTAATCATCGAAAATTGCGAATCATATATGAGAGACCACAAAGGTAGAAAAAAACCCACCTTTTTACAGAACATCATTGTATTTGTATAAATGAATATACATAAACTTCATTCTGAACCTTATCATCGGACAAATATTATTTGATTGAAAACTTTATATATGTTACAAGTAAGCGACCTGTCATTTACAATGTGTTTATAGGTTAATTTGAAATATTTCCTAAATTACATCTGTTTGTCGCAATCTGTTTCTACAATTTTATTCTAATTAATGTAACGCCACCGAGTAATCGCTTATATTTTTATATTATTTTAAAATTAAATTAAATTTTAAAATAAATTAAATTTCAAACAGTCAGTAGCAAAAAATTCTACAATCATCAAGCAGCTCTTACCACGCACACTACGTATGCTGATAGTCGTACCCGTTTCATCCACTCGACCGAAGCAGCAAGGAGAGCCCACAACACCCACCGATTCACCGTTACAGGCGATGTGCCATTGTCCTCTGTACCCGGCAAAGGATGGATCTATAAAGCAAGGGTACGCACACAAAGAAAATAGGTTGCCTGCCAACAGGTTATCAGCGCCGAAACTCAGCGCTGGTACTTCGAATAGGTAGAGTATAATAAACGCATATAAGCTTGAGTCCAATTACCAATGTATTTATAATTATGTAGCGAACAGCATGACTTCCTCCTCGAATGAAGAATTTATTTAATGGAAAATGTGAATGTTTAGAAAACAAAGTATCCCAAAGTATTCATTCGCTGAATCGGGGAGGCGAACGTTTGGTGAATATCAACATTTATATAAAGATTTTGTATTTTATAAACGGAGGATATTAATAGTTCGATGTCCATGGTAGTAATTATAAAGTACGTTGATCAATAATTCTATTTGTAGTAAAGAAATTATTATATTATATGATAACACTGTGTATATTTGAAATGTCTACATTGTACATACATGCATTCAGTGCCGGTAACCAGCGACCAAGAAGTAAAAAAGGATTCCGATCAATTATCAGCGCCGACTACCCACTTCAACAAGTTCCGACCTGCTTTTTTAATGTGCGGTCACGTTTAAACTATGAGTCATTATGCGCGCGAATAGGCGCGAGCTACCAGCGAGCAGGCAACCTGCTTTCTTTGGCTGCGTACCCTAACGCATGAAAAGCATCATCACTTGTTCTGTTATTACTTTGGTGACAGCCAATATATCTTACATAACCCCAACATTCATTTTTCTAATCAACTTTCATCGGATATAATATGTTTCAATAATCAATATATTTCAATTTCAATATTTTCAATAATATATTTCACGCCCTTTCCCTATCTTCAACATGTCAACTGGATGTATCAACCAACAATACCTTAAAACCTTCGTTAAACCCTTCAACCTTCACATTACATTCTACCGACGTCTTGGAGAAGCCGACGAAAAGTCAAATTCAATCAAAAGAATAAATTTATATCATAAATAAAATTATCTTTAGTTCACTATTTTATTAATATAAAATGATATAGAAATATCCTAAGAAACCATGAATTATAAATAGGAGCTACATATTGTAAATTAAAATGACGAATATAAGTATACTCGTAACTTATAAATATTATCGAACAAAAACCAAACTATTTCACCACGTTATTGCGTTCATCATTTATGTTTTTAAGTACTTTGGAATAATAATAATGAAAGCAACTAATTCTAACCCAACCCTGTATAATATCATACGAGTATTTAGATTTTTAAAAATAAACGAAATGAAACTAAAAACAGTACAGTGGTCGTACAATAAACCTCGATCCTGCTTTGCTTTAAAACTCTAACATAATTGTGTCGCCCATCTTGATGGCCTAAAAAATTCGCAAAATAAAAGACAAACGTCGTGTAGAATTTTGGCAATCCTACAAAACCTCAGACAAGTAAAATAATAAAGTACGGAATGGTAAACACACGCAATAACTCAGACCCTACTGGAGCAGGGCCAAATAATTCCAGTGGCGCCATCTCAAACAACATACAAACGAAGAAATAGAAAATATGAATACGGATATACTAACTACATCGGCTCATCAGGAGGTTGGTAACTCCATAGTAGAATATTCTCAGCAAGCCCACAAGCAGCAAATAGACACCTACCACCAAGCACAATTCCTACAACTTACAGCTCCAGCAATGCAGCATCTGTGCTATATATACCTCCACACAAAGATAACTTCTATGGTATCGACACCCTCTGTAAACATTTTCAGCACATATAAGTCTGAGCAACGCTATAATCACAGACAAAATTCTACTCTAAATACACACGACACTAAACTATGACAAGCCAATGTACTTGCCACCGCTTAGGCATATCAAGCAGAGCTACTACAAATTTCCTCAAAAAATACACAGAATATTTCCCAGTAATAGCCGTTCCAAAGTCCCATCAAACTGCATTAGCAGCTAGTATCCTAGAGGGCAGCGCCGCCAAATGGTATGAAAGATATCCTAATCTGAACTTGATCTGGGATATATTCACCACGGTGATTCAAAGACAATTCGGAAGATACGAAGCCAGTGTTTCTACAGTACAAAATCTAATCAGCGAAGCTCATGAAAAAGACGTCGATACCCTATTCTTCGTCACAGAAAATATCCAATTATTCGAACGATCTGGAAAAACTTTTTTCCTAAAAATCTTTATTTGCAGAAGTATTTTGTGAATGGATTTCAAACCTAAGTTGTATTTGAAAGCTTTTTTATTCAGACAAAATTCGCTTTGATCATATTTATATCTTATCAGATATGCAAATATGTATATATTATATTAAGTTAGTTTAATGAATCTATTCACCGTTATGAGGTGCGGATAATAAATACTCGTGTGTGATGTTTACATTTAAGATAGTAGAAACTAACTTTTAAAATTTCCTCTTAATGTGCATTCAATATTATAATAATTTTATTATAGGTGCATTAAACCATATATCATACCTACCAATTTATGGTTAATATTCATGTGGTACAATTTACTATTGAGTATCTAATATTACTACCATACGAGCTATTTACACCGTTCAAGTAAAAAACAACAGAAAATAAAAAATAAACAACTAAATAAAGTAGTTATTTAGTTGTTTATCACACACTAGGAATTTTATGCAAATGCAACAGGTTAACCGAAAAGTACAATTTATAAAATTACAATGTGTTAAACCTTTCATACGCGATTGGATTTTTTTTTTTTTTTTGCGTAGGAAGTGGAGAATCTTCATAGACAAAGGATGCCCGATGCAACCAATAGTGTGGGAT
>WYDF02127788.1:0-10002 GCA_009867245.2 Adranes taylori
ATAATTTGTACCCATATCGTATTGGCTTACCATGTATATATTGTTTGCAGCTATGGCGTCCGTAGTAAGGAACCATTACCTCATCGACACTGTGTGCTTCTTCCAAATGAGCTTTTTCTAGAAATTTGTTATTCAGGTGATCAACTACAATAGTTATTATTACAATAGTTATTATATTTTTCAACATCACAAACTTCCCCCCTACCTGATCAACATAAATAAAAATGCATGTATTCATAGTTACAAATCGTTCATTGCTACTGTAGACCAGAGACAGAAGCATGCATTTGTGCGTGCAGGCGAGCGTTGTGTTGCGGCTAATGGTTTAGCCACCGTTAACAACGTTCGGAAATATATCGACTTGATATGTATGTCAACTTTTCTCTACTTTCTATAAATAAAATGTGCATGTATTCTACATATAAACTACCTTTAAGAGTTCTTTCCAAGGTGTGCCCTATTGGATCAAATCGGACATCCGATGGAATTCTTCTAAATTTTATTACAAGGATCCCTTCTGACATTTTTGGATTAGAAATCGAAACAAGATTCGTTTTCACGCTGGCGCCATCAAAAATAGGTGAAGACTTGTAATAACTACACGAAGATTGAATATGCATCGGAAGTCAGAATACGTCCCAGGGAATGTGTTAAACAATATAAATATTTTGAAATAAGCGTGGCTATAAACAAAAGGTACCCCTAATAGTAAAAATAAATCTATTCTTTCGTCTTTTAAACTTGCACACTTATCGGTTATGACCTCATAAAATGGTTGTTTTTTGATAATATCCACTAACAGCCCTTTTAGGATTGACATATTGGCTAATGATGAAAGTCGCTCTAGGATTATGGTATATCTTGAATATGTTTTTATTCTCATAAAATACTTCTTTCAGCGAAAACACTTGTAGACGGAACCATGAAAACAAGCGAAAATAATTTAAAGGCTTCGGTGAAAATGTCCTTGTTTTCATGAAGTTCTTGAAAAACCTTTAGCGTTGTTTTAGTTCGGTAATTTTCATGGGCATTAATGAGGCTTAGTTCATTCCGAAGACGCTGTATTTTCGTAAATTTGTTTGGATAATATGATAGTAAATTTTGCAATGTTTCAGAGGGAAAACATACATTATATTGTTCAAATTTTGTAGGGTCGAGGAGGCAAACAAATTTAATTTTTTCACAGTCCTGAAATCTAACAGCCATTTCCATTAGTATGTGGTCCAAAATTTCAAAAACTTGCACTGTGTATTTTGTTTTAATTTCATCTTGGTCTAGTACTAATAAATAAGAAGTACTAATAAATAAAAAGTTATAGAACTGATCCGTTCTTTTTCCTCCTAGTATTTCCATTTGAAGGCATTTTTTATCTGTGATATGCACTAATTTATACCAAAAAAGTAAATTCAAAACTGTTCATATCGTTTAGGAAGCCTTTGGCAAGTTGAATTGAGTTTTATGTTTCATATACCATATACGTATGTAAGATACCTATTACTAACGAATTACAGGTATATGAAAGATATATGATTCATGTTTTGACAATTTTTTCTATTTCACCTTAGTACGTCTCTCGTATTGAAATTACTGTAATTCGTTAATACCCAATTCAAAGGGAGTCATAAGGAACAATTTTTCATATAAAAAGTTTTTTCTGACAAAATGTCTTCTTGCTCAAAAACTTAAAAGACACACACATAGTGCCTCGTACTGTGCGTCGAATAAAACAAGTCCGATATCTCTGTCATGCACAGAGTTTCGAAGTTTTTTTTTTCATTTCTTGTATCGAAAGATATTTTAATATTTAAGGGATTAAGTAAGTTTAAAAAACTCGTATGTCATAGTATCTGAGTAATTTGACCTTGAAAAATTTGTTTTCTATCTTAAATATCTCGGTTCTTATGAAACCTGGAAAAATTAAACTTAGGGAGCATATGTAAGTCTAAGGGTTCTCAACTGTACCACTTTGATGAATTGAATATACTGGACTGATTTTGAGCTATACATTTTTTTTTCAAAAAACCATTTTATTAATTACCTTCATATTTTTAGGCGTTTTGATACCCCTTGTAATTCTATTTAAAATACCACACCTGATGGGTCTAACTCTTACCGTTTCAAAGATATGACCGATAATAACTTAAAAGTTCGCAACTTGTCGCCATGGCGCAACCGACATTCAACAGTGATATATATATACATGTAAAGCCTAAATAATTACTCATATATGCAAAGTTACAGGAAGAATTACACAACAAACCAGTACTTAGAAAGCAGGATAAATAGACAGAAGTATTAGAAAAACTGACAAACTGCTCTACAAAAACATAAAAACAGCTTAAAACACAACTTCAACTTCAACGAAACCAAAATGGTAAAATCTGAATTTAAATACAAAAACAGACTCTTTAAAGAAATGATAGAAATAAACAAAGATCCAAATAGTATTAATAATAAATCAGATATACAACAACTATCAAGAACATATAACAACTTATTGACCTGAACCATTAAAGTATATGCTGTCGAGGCTTAGAGAATATCTGAAAACTCATTGTGTAATGCGTTTCGTATACGACCTTTTGTTCTCCTTTCTACGTCAGTGCTTGCCGCACCTGGTACGGTAACGCATGTTACTGTGTCTACATATGTTGTTGATGGTGGTCGTACACTAAGTGGTTGCGTTGATGCTGATGATGGTCTTAGATGCATTTTACCGTAGATGTACCGTAGATGCATTTTTCTCTGGTTTGTTATTGATGTGATTTATTTGTTGTTTCCGCGATTTATGGATTTAATTTTTTCATCATGCCCTCGAAATACAAGCTCTTGTTTGCTTAAATATAAAACTGCATCAAAAACTACGTTAACAAAGGGTCTATTTAATCTAACTTTATCATTGAATTGTAATTTAAAAAGTTTAGCATTTTCTTTTAAAGCAGCTTGAATTGTGTTTTTATTTTTTCAAAATTTCGTAGCATTAATTCACATTTCAAACGTTCTGCAGAATCTACATGTTTATGTAATGCTCTTGTTCTATTTAACAAATCTGCGAATCCTTCTTTATTCCTAACAAGGTTTTTATTATTAAACATTAAGTAGGGGCAACAAAATAATTTTCCAGTACAGTACTACTGCACAGCCACTGGAGTACACCAAACCAAACCGGTTTGAAGTTTTTATTGTACGATTTACCTGTCCTTTTCATTTCCTTTTTAGCAGATGTCGAACGTTCATTTATGGTTGTTCATTTTGCAAAATGTCCCGTTTGTCAGCGTTTGTTCCATTGACTGAATAGCGTTTCCAACAAATTCCGAACAATATCGGTAACGGGATTCATTTTATTCCTCACTCACTACACACAACTTATAGGTAAACCCATCGTCACCGCCGGAAAAATACTGCAGACTTTTCACCCCTGCCCCTGCAAATATGCCGTGAAGTTAGCCATGGTAACTCGCTAGCACTAGCATAGCTGCATTGGCTAGGCGTCTAGCTTTTCACTTCGAAATGTATTATGTGTACCCTTTTAAAAGCTACTTGTAAAGACCCTTTTAAAAGCAATAGGAACATTAGAAATCACTCTTAGGAGATAAAATCATTTTATATGCTTTCTTAAACTAAATTTCGTTATTTATTGCAAAGCAAAAAAATTTTATGACTATTTTCATACGAGAAACGTATCCCGATATTATCCAGAAATTAGGTAAAGAAGCTCTTCACCTACTTCACCTGAATAACCGCCACCATCTTGTTGTAAAGTACTACTGCTCTAGTACTACTGCGTTTGAAGGCCAATAAAGGTTTTTCCTTGCTTGCGCTGCTCCATTTACTTGTCGATGCTCAGAAATGTTGTTTCTTGTCAATGTTGGAATATGAGTGTTACATTCGTATCACTTTTTTTCTGTGGAGCTTCGTTTTCTTCAGAAATATCTTGTTCTGCAGACAAATCTTCTACCGATACATTATTTGCCACGGAGACATTATCAGAATGATCTGAATCGAGTTCGTTTAGAAGTTCTTCTATAACAGCAACTAATTCCGCTTCTGACAAATATTTTGTACACATGGATTGTTCTTATGGTATGATAAACTAAAGATTAGAAATGTAATTGTTAATTACACACCAGGGACTAATAATAATAAATAATTCTCTTATTCTCTTATTCTCTTATCTTACACTTCAAAGCAAATTTCCAAACTGTGACAAAATACTGGGTTGTAAAATGCGCAGACAGTTGACGCAGTAAAATGAGGCAGGGTTAAAATTACCCTAATGTACCAGTCTAGGGTTAAATAATAAATGTGTAATTCGAATAATCGGCGCGTATTACCGCAGCAAGCAAAATAGTCAATCATAATCCTCTAATTGATCAACACAGCAGATGAGGCACGACATGCGGTCCTGTTTATATATAATCACACGTCATTTCACTATATTTTCACGCCTACAATGTAATTTACTAACATTTCCTGATTATTATAGGTAAATAAATAGAATTTATGTCTAATATATTAATTTCTGGCAATATAATTATAATGGAAAAAATGTTCTATTTTTCTGTATTCTCATTCTCATTCAATTTCCGTTTAGACATTTATGCGAATATATAACGACATAATATATCACCTGTACAATTTCGCCTACTTATCTTGTAAACAATGTTTTATACGTGTCTGGCCTATCATTTCGAGCCATTATTTTTTTCGCGGTTGTTGTTAGATATAAAACAACATTTGTAAACGTGTTTGCTGTTGAATGCTTTGGTTAGAGACGCTACCCATATAGACGCCTTTGCCTGTCCTGTCGCATCGGTGGCGGTACAGCATCCATGTTGCAAAAAATTTAATCATCTAAACAGCTCTAATAAATTACCGAGTTGGCGACGAGGGCCATAGTGCTAATTAATGTGTCCACATTATGCGCATATATGTATTTGCAGATGAGTATAAACATTAAATTATGTCGGGAATGTTGTAGCGCAAAGTAAATGTTATGATATGGTACATATACAGCTCTCTCGTTTCAAGTGATGAATATTTATCAATTTCAGCAAGCATCCATAAAACTTGTTAAAAATTTCTAATCCCTATTATAGCGTAGTTAACCAACATATAATTAAATAATCAATTAAAACATTCCGATGCATATAGTACGTTCCGGAATAATGCACATTTGAATTTAAAAGATCTTATTTGCACCCATTGTATTAATATATTATGTCTAAGTAGTAATGTGTCTCTTTCATAAGTAACGTTTTTTATCGCGGTACATGTTCAGAACGCGACACTAGACTAGACTGACACTAGGCATTTAGTTTATAATAAAGAGTCACCAGAAAGTCAACATAGTGTCACGTTTAATTTGTGACAAAAGGTTAAAATCCATCTAACCCACTGGAATCGAAGAAATAAAAATTAAGGACACAATTGGAATTTATAATGTATTTTTATTAGGGGTTATAAAATATTAGTATAGCACTATACGTTTAATTGTATAAGAAATATGTGTTTCCCTTAATTGGTTAAAACCTAGGAAATGGCTATAATAAACCGAGTACGACTCATCACTTAAATACTTTAATAAATTACAAATAAAACACACCCAGTGTGTTACTCTACAAAACAATCGAAATTTAAACAATTATAATTCAATCATTCCAACGAACATCAACTTATTTATTGCATAATCAAAGGTTCGATTTAGTAACACAACGAGAGAATCATTTGGATACGACATTTCATTACACTTATATTCACAATTAACGAATTGATACATGAATTAGATTTTATTTATCAAAGAAAAATTTTAATTAGTTATTCAAAATATAATCAACATGATTTATTTAAGAAATAGAAAGATGTTTGAGTTCGCATTTAGTTTATAATAAAATATAACTTCAACTTCAGTTTTATATTTCAACTATAATTTAAATAAATGAGCGAATAAAATATTCGCGCAAAACCACTTATAAAAACTAAGCAGAACACAGAGACCAATCTTAGAACTTATTAAGCTAAAAACAATTCAGGCCCCGCTAATGAGAGTTTTTATTCATATTAAAATAGCATTTGTACTGCTACTCCTACAGAGTAGCTAATAAGAAAAACTAGCTCTATCGCCTTTTTACTTATTGAAGTTCAATTAACGTATTTTCTAATGTGGTCTCCCCTATTACTGGTGGAGTCCAAGATATTTATTCATATTTCTCCTAATTTACACACTTCTTCTTTCACCTCTAGCCATTGTGGATATCCTAATGCTTAACAATCTTGAGTGATCCACGTGCACAACTTAGAATATTTATAAAACAGTTTAAACAAACTGAAGTACTAAAAATTTCTTTTGTTTTGTATATATATCTAACAATGAAGTTTAAAGAAACTGAATTTTATTTTAACAAGTACTTTTTGGCGTTACAGTAGTAAGCTTTACATAGCAAAGCCTTGTTAAACAAACATCAGAGGTAACATAACTTTGAAAGCACGCATGATAAATTTTGAATTACATACTACAAAGGTCAAGTGTAGAATCTGCTTGAAGGAAAGTTTAGCATTACTGTTTATGAGTATGAAACATAGGCATTTAGAAAGAGGCTATTTAGATTCACCTATTTAGACATAAAAATTTACAGTGTAGTGTTAATTCTGAGCGGGAAATAATACCACTGATATAAGACACAAACATATTGGACTGATGCAATTAACAACCAGGAAATGTATAGTAAGTCTTTGTACTTACAATGAAAGTGCAGTCCAGTTTTAGCGTTGTAGAGGACGATTGGTTATTATAATAATGTTCACGCGACGTTATTTGAAAAGAATTTATTCCCATTTTGAACATGTAGTCAATGAATTATTTTTTACAAATTTGTATTTCCCGCTATCTCTTTCATGATAGTTCATTGAAAAAATAAATAGAAAAAAAGTTTCTATTTCTATTTCGAACGCAGTAGCATAGTATACTCTAGCATAGTATTTCATAGCATTTCATAGCACTGCATAGTACTTCAAAGAAAGTAGGAAGAAAATATTTAATTATACGTGTTTGCGATGTATACAGCAAAAAACAGGTACACATATATTTCCACACAGCATGGATAGCCAAAACACTTAGTCCGTTTGCACATGATAATGTACTACGTAATGCATTGGCTGAGAGGAGTACGCCGAGGGAAGTAGGATCCTAAAATATGCAGTCGCATAGATCATTGTACTTTACACGACGGGCCAATTCTAGTAGAAAATATGCATAAACATCGCACCGACTTGCATCTCACGTCGGATGCAAAACGATGGTGATTTAGATTCTATTTAATAACGTACCGTTTCATAAAAGATAAATGATGGGTGCATACTATCCCTGGACTGTCCAGAAAAGGATCGTCCCCACTTTACTTTCTTATTCACACCACTTTCCCCTCCATTAACAAGTAACTCTTATTATCTTCGCTCCCCCTTATTAATATCTGCAATTTTTCATATTATTTCAACCCCCGTATCCTTTGTGCCCAAGCATACCATCAATTCTAGCTCCTCACATTTCTTCACACAATGCTCCAACCTCTCCTCTTTCTTGCCGCACACCCTACACTGTCTCTCATTCATCCAATACCTATTTCCCTGCTACAAATTTCCGTACCTAAATCTAGCAATGAATGGTTTTTCTTTCATACATAACCCTGACACTAAATACTCAGACATTCTTCCGGTTACTTTTATATATTTATACTTACTCTCTTTAATAATTTGCTCCACTTTCCTGTCTTTGTACACACAAAATCATAAACTCAATCACACTCAGTCCTTCCCCTACATATTTTATCCATTGTAACCATTCCTCGAGGAGAATCGCATATTCCCTCATATGTTTTTCTCCTGCTCATAATATATTCATTCTTACTTCCTCTTTTATTTTCTTTCTTCAACACTAGGAAATATACATTCTTCACAAATCTACTTTTCTCATACCTCATCACTTTCGTTTCGTAGTTCACCATTTTAACTCCTGCCACCCGAGATTTATACTATTTTATTTCCTGCTATACTATTCCATTTGGACTAGATATTTTGACCCCTCAAATATTATTCATGCCTCCAATGTACAGGATGCAATCTCCTCAATCTTTCAGCTGCTATATTTGCTTTCTTTACCACCATTATTGCATGTTCCTTACATGCACAGTTGTTCCAAATTCTAAATATTTAAACTCTTTCAGGCATTCTATTTTCATCTATCGAAAACTGATCTTTTTTATTCATTCTCCCTCCCCTTTCACATACTATCCTTTTCGTTTTCGCCACATTCATCTCAAGTCCTCTCTTTTTGGAAAAATTTCATTTTTTGTATCTTGCAGTTGCGCCTTCTATCGCTGAAATCTCGAACTTCAAACTATTTTCCACAAATTTCAGCAGCCCAGATTTAGTGTGATTTCTGTATATAAATAATATAAATTTCTTCTAATATATGTGTACTGATTGTTCTTAACAGTATTATATTATTTTCTATGTTCTATCAAATTTGTCCAAATAAATAAATTTATAATAAGTCATGTCAAACTAATTTTGTATTTAAGAAACTTTATTATCACAAACATTTCTTTGCACTAGAAAAAAAAACTAGAAAAGAATTCTAAACATATCTTATGGTTGAATATACTTTTTCTTTATTTACGTTTGAATCTGTAAATTGGTGTCTATTTTGTCGCGTAGAATACATAGTATACTAAATAATATACTTGTCCATAATTCCTTGGGGTGTACCTCATCAATAACTGGTACAACAATAATACGCGATCCATCATCTTAAAATGACAACTCTCTATCTTTTTCCTTGCTCGAACCAGTGCGTATTACGAAGACCCACCGGAAAATAAGTGAGAAGCAGGAAAACATCAAGTAATACGTTTGCGTATTAATTTTAGAATAATTTTACCACAAATTTATAATACACCATGGATGCCAAAAGGGGAACAGAATATATAAAGAGGTGTAGCAACAGTGGACTGTATATTGAGCATTGGGCTGGTTGGGTTTAGTTTGAATATTTCGAGAATTAGTGAATGTGCTTGTAGAACGCGAAAATTAGCCCACTAAATGAGACATTTGAAAGAGCACAACAAAATTGCTAATATCCGTAGCGTTTCGGAGGAATATTTCTAGACGTTTACATACACTGCTCCTGAACGAATACAAATATCACTCTGAAATTTGGAGATACCATGCAAGACACCTCTTGCTTTCATTTATACCTAAATACAAATTTATACGTGTTATTTTCGAAAAAACTAGTTCCTAAAAATGTTGGCCCGCTGACTTTATGCACTATTCCCTAACATTGCAATTGAGTGAAAAGTATAACAGACGAGCACATTTTGCAAACACAGTGTGGTACAGTATTAGTTTCCGACAGATTACAAATAACACAGAAACTTCTAAGGGGTCTTGGCTCAAAACTATGAAGGGTTAAATCTCTTGATTCACCCTTATTTAGCAAAAATCTTAAGTTTTGTTAATATTTATATAATTGAAACATAGATAGCATTATTTTAGACGGTTTTATGAGGTACAACAATTTAATGAGGTCTTATTAAATTGTTCTAATTTATGATGCTTAATGAATCATTCAAAATGCGTTCGTTGTTAGACTAATGCTACTTTTAAATCTATATTTTTTCCCAGAGTATTTTTTTCCAACCACAATCCCGTTGCAGGTAAGTTGAAGATAAAGTTAAAGCGTATCGGCAGAGAATTCTCAAGCAAAGCGCTTGATGCAAACTCTAAAACTCTAGAATTAAATATAAGATAAGAATCTATCAGTAAAAACTTAGCAAAAATTGACAATACCACGGGCAACAACTTAGAGAAATGGAACAATCTCGAAGATTCTATGAAAACAACATGCTTACTGTTTCATATGGAAAAATACGAAAGAGGAAGAATTGTATGACTAACGAAATATATGAAATGATGGAGAAGAAAAGAACTTATAAAGATAAATAT
>WYDF02127799.1:0-10002 GCA_009867245.2 Adranes taylori
GTTTTTTGGATTTTATTGATTCACACAGAGTAAAGTAGAAAATTAAGTTATATAATATAATCTAACATAATAAAAAAATTTAAATGCACACCACTTCTAGTATTGAATGTAAACTAAACGTTGCAAAATAAGTATCAAAAGCGTTCCAGACAGACGGGCAGACAGACAGCCGGACAGACAGACGGACAAAGCAGACGTTTATATATAAGTATAATGTACGAAATTGCTGCATATCGAGAAACTATCTTAGAATTGGAAATATATCTTAGAAATAAGCTTAAAAACTATCCTAAAAATGTATCTTTGCACGGTACAAATAAATATATCTATAAGACGTGTCTTTCTATTATAGTGTTTGCAGTTGTATGCAACGAGAAATGGTGTTCAGGTGCCATACGTAACTCGGTGGATAATTATTGGGGCTTTTTTAAAACAAATTTTATTCAACAAATAAAATAAAATTTAACAACAACATCTTTAAATGATTATTCCGGAGCATATTCACCATCTATCTACATTAATTACTGTTTCCTATTTGCTTGGCAGCCGGTCGATTCCACGGACGAAGACGTTGCTGTTTAACTTAGAGGCAATCCATTCTTTGATGGCTATTTGTTATTCGAATAATTTAACTTGCATACGAGAAAAACTATCTAAGTAACATCTTCTAAGTAAGACACATTGTGGTTTTCAATCGGATATCGCAACCTTCTAATCTAATCAAAGCGAGTTTAGGGTCACTGATTTTGCGAATTAATAAAAGGAACAGTTTTGAGACTTAAAGAATTGAATTTCAAGTTAGAAGTTACATAGAATAGTTCGCGATTAGTTTTTCGAAAAATGTTTCCATTAAAATCTGTTGTATGGCGTCCAGCATTGATACACGAATGTAAGATCATTTTAATTATTTTATTTGATTATTTGTGCGAGGGCTGATCGAACCGATCTAAACAAATAGAATGAATTAAATATTAATTTGTTGTTGAATAACTTCATTTATGTTTATAATTAATTATTAATCAATATCCAAAATGATGATAGCCTTAATGAATTAGAAAATACTTTTAAAACTATTGAAATATTATCACCAAAATTTGAAGTCAGTCAAACAGTCAAAAGAAATTCAAAATTTTCATGTTAATGCTATGCCGACCTTTGACGGGGAAAAAACACCTTATACAAGTCAATATGAAGAGATCGTGGACAGTTCGAACATCAAATCAAACAAGGTTATATAATTTCGAATTGTGGTGCAGGAAAAGGTTACTATCACTTCTATGAAGATACTGGGATACTAATATAGTTAACACGGCAGAAATACAACCACCTTCGAAGCTCACGAGCACAGTATGCAAGAATTGTATGCAAGAGTATGTAAATATTGCAGTTCGTCGGCCACATAACAAGAATAAGCAATATCACAAATAAATCAAATATTTTAATACCTTAAATTAATTCTAAATAATTGCCCTCAAACTTAACATTAACCTCACAAGTTAGAATATTTCCTTAATTTATTTCCTGAAACATAACAAATATATTGAAATGCATCTCTGCCATTTGAGTGAAATCCGTATTCACTACCCCTTTAAACAGGCGTGACAATATTTAATTGCCGCTTGCCGTTTTATTCGGAATCCGCCACTGTTGGCGCTATCGTCGTCATTCCACCAATAACAAATTCCGTTTGAGATGATTTCCCAGTGGATGATTCTGCTTCTGCCTCACTAAACACACCAAGGTTGCCTTCCTACATTGGACGCCCTTTGGTATTCCTTTCGGTGAAACGAACCTGGCGGAACATTTCATTCCCAGTGATGAGAATCCCCAGGAATGGAGTTTACTCGTTTTGCTGCAGCAAATATTCACCGTATTTGTACACATTCGACTTTATTATTGTCGGGGAGTTTGTGGGGAACCCATTCAGCCGAACGGTCCGAACATTCTCATTGTCAAGCTTTCGTCCTCTTTCACGGCTGGCAACAGTGCCTGCTAGTCGAAATTTGATGGTTGACCTTTTCCTTCTTCATCTGTGCGGTTTGTATCGCTCGATTTGAATGTCTTGAACCATCTTTTAACATGATTTTTGCTTATTGTTTCTTCGGCAAAAAGTTTGTTGAGATCGCGAAATGACTGTGCTGCATTCCAACCTTTCCCGATGGGGTGGAGCATAATATGGCGAATATGGATATGATTTTCGATACGCATTTTCAGTAACTGAAAACAGACGATTATTTCTATGAAAAATATAAATAAATAAAAGAAAGGCCAATATAAAAAAAAGTCGCAAATAGACGTCCCGAATCATTATGCACCGACCCCATAGTAAACGATCTATGCATAAAAATCAGAAAACGTATGTAATAAATCTGTTTGCATTAAATATTATTTAATTGATTGCACGTAAATAATTAATGCCGGTGCGTATCGGTGCTAAACCGTAAAGATAACGTTCTCGATATTTTATTTATTTATTTATTTTTTAATTACCTAGAAATTAGGATACATCAACGCGTTTATGTCCGTAAATGGATCTGTTTTATGTGAGGTTGAATTAAAACTAATAATAATAATACAAAAAAAGAAGGTAAAGAGCGCAGCACTGAAAAAAACTTTATATAAATTTATATGGCGAATTATTTTATTGTCGACATTCATGTTCTAACTTATTTAGCTGGTTGGCAATAATTTGCTATGAATGTTTCCAGGGTTGGATCAAATGATAAGACGTATATGGTCACTACACGTTTTACTGCTACTTGATTATTTTCTTGAGTATTTCTTTAATCTTCACTTTGCATTTTATTTTAATCTAATCATCAGATTATATAGATTTTTATGTCATATTTAATATGCACACACACTGATAGATTAATGGTTTTTAATTCATTATATTTTAACTTATCTACTCTATAAATCGCCCATGAATGGATCCCTCGGTCCGTATATTTGTCTACGGCGTGGCCAGCTCCTTTGTTCGCTTAGTCACATCTGCTGGTGCACTCCTGAGTTGGTACACTCCCGAGCTGGTGCACTCCCAAGCTGGTGCATTCCGGAACTGAATCTACATTTTGAATATACAATGGCTCCGAAGTTTGGCTAATTTTAAGTCAGCTTACTAAACAGAGTCGCGGCTACATACATTCCGCTTTGCCGCGGCTGTTTTGCCAAATTTCCGCTCTGCCGTGACCTGTGGGCGCTTTTGACTCATATTTAGAAAGTTTCTAATAAGCGTGCTCTTGAACTTTTCAATTTGCCTATGCGCTAATTCGCCAACTCATGAATCCTCCGGTCTCATATTTGTCTAGGGAGTCGATAGCTCCGCTGTCTGTTTTTCCGCGGCCTGCGGACGCTCTTGAGTTATTTGAAGTGGTCCTCTCCCGAGGTGAATTTGCATCTTCAAAATACAAGGGCCCCGGAGTCTAGCCAATTTCAAGTTAGCGTACTAACCAGAGCCGCGCTGAAATAGTTTAGCGTACTAACCAGAGCCGCGCCTAACCATTTTAGAATTATTTGGCGCTCCTACAAAGCCAAACTCCCGTTTGCCGTGGCCTATGGCCGCTCTTGATCCACCTTTGGAAGATTTCTAACAAGCCCATGAACATTTGCATTTGCTTACGCGCGAATTCTCCAATTCATGAACCCGCCGGTCAAATATAGGTGCCTACGGCGCATCCAGCTCCCCTGTCTGTTAGTCTGCGACCTGTGGATGCTCTTGAGTCATTTGGAGCTGGTGCACTCCGGAGGTGAATCTCTTCTTGAAAATATATTGGCTCCGGAGTCTGGTCAGTTTGATGTGATGGTACTAGCAGAACAGCGCCTAAATACATTGGGGACGGAGTGCAAGACAAAATTTAGCGCTGCAAAAAAAACAAATTTAAGATGACGCTTCTAAAAAGCCAAATTTCTGTGGCCTGTGGCCGCTCTGCTGCGGCCTGCTTTGCTGTGGCCTGTGGCCGCTCTTGACTAGCTTTTGGAAGATTTCTAACATGGCCTTCCTAAATTCTCTTTCCTAAATTCGGCTGCCAGACTGAATTCGCTAATACATCAATCTCCCATTCCCTATATTTGCCTACGACGTGGACAGTTCCGCTGCCTGTTATTCCGCGGCCTGTCGACGCTCTTGAGTCATTCAGAAATTTAACTTTGTTATATAGAATATATAATTAAATCAAATTAAAATAAGTCTTCTATTACTGTTCTGAATCAATTTTCTACTAAAGATGCTTCCTACGTTGATTAAAAAATATTGTAGAAGTACATCATTAAAATTTTCAGACACTCGGGTAGGTGCGTTGATTAGGGAATTTTTATATTACAAAGAAAAACGTCTTATTCGTAGATATGTCGGGTTTCTTTGGAGATAAAGATATGTGAGTATCGTTTTATCTTACTGACGTTGTTTCGCAAAATTCTTGCAAAATTGTAGGTGTTCCGTGATTCGAAAAAGGTTAGGAATCACTGATATATACTATTGTATTTTTGATCCCAATGAAGGTTTATCCTACTACAGAAAAAAGTATTTTTTTGTGTTTAAAGAAATGAATATTTATGAAAATGTCATTTTTTATTATAACATTTAAATTTTGGAATACAACATGTTTGATGTATATCTTTCTTTTTGTTTTAGGTAAGTGAAAAAGATGCTGGTAGTTAAGGATAATCTATTAAATGCGAACGAAGGTACAATTAGAATTTATACTTGCTATAACATAAATATTACGCCTCGGTAATAAAATGAACCAAGCCTCCAAAAAATTTCTTTTTGCAGTAAACAAATAATCAAAAATGTTATATAGGAGTAATAAACTAATAACTTTGTATATGTAAAAATGGTAAAAGAGTTAGAAAGAACAGAAGAAGAGAGAGAAAAGGAAAGGAGAAAGTTAAATGGTGTGCTGATGGCGGTTTGTGAAGGGGAGGAAGATTTAATGTGTGCCTGGAGAGATATACGGAGGAGATTGAAGAGTACTGTTGAGAGAATGGATATATTCAGGATAGGCAGGAAGGATATGAATGCAAGAAAGAATATAGCCGTATTGATCAAATTTAGAAAGTGGGAGAACAAATTGGAAATTATGGAAGGAAAAGCATGTTAAAAGCAACAAGATTCTACATCAATGATGACCTAAGAAGGCCCGAGTAAATATCCAGAAGATTAGCGATATGGCAAAGGAGATGAGTTCGTCAGGGAGTAGGGCGAATGTCGGATACAAGAGGGTTTTTGTAGGAGAGGATAGATGGACGTGGAGTGACTAGAAGGGGACGATGGTAAAAGGGGATGATAAGAACAGAGAAGATAGGAGAGGAGATGCTAATGAGAGGTATGATGATAAAGAAAACTGATAACAGAATGGAGATGCAAAGGAGGCATTGAATGGGGAGAAGATGATTACGGCAAGTTGGAGAAAGAACAAGTTGATGAGATAAGAAAGAAAGAAAAATATAACACCAATAAAAGTACAGGGGAATGGAATTAAGGATTTAGGAATAGTGGATTTAGAAAGAAAGGAGGAGAATATGAAAGAAATTGGGGAAAGAAATTAAGACTGGTAAGCTGGAATATAGGGGGTCTATAAAAAAATTAAACTCGAGGGATATCGTTGAATAGTTAGAAAAGTTTGATATTATTGGTTTGGTAGAAATATAGGTTGATGAGGATAGATGGGATGAGATAAGAAAGCAATTGCCGTTAGGGTATGACTGCAGAATGCAGACCGGAAAGAGGAAGCACAGAAAGGGTAGAACAAATGGGGGGATAATGACTGGTATACAAATATGAGTGAAAGAGGTGGATCCAAGGAGTGGGATTGGGAAGTATTATGTGGAATAATGGTGAATGTAAGTGGGAAGAGGTGGATGATAGTGATAGTACACGTGAAAATGGACTGAAATGAATTTAAGGACATAATGACTGAGAAGATAAATAGTGACAGAAATAATATAGAATTGTTAACAATAGTGGGTCATTGGAATGTAAGAATTGGAGAGAATGGAAGATATTATTCAGTTGAAGATGGGGTGTATGTAGAAAGGAAATGGAGGAAGAATATTAGAATGGAAGGAACAAGAAGGATTGGTGATGGGAAATGGATATATGAATGGAGATTGGGATGGGGAGATAACGTTTAAGGGACATGGAAAAGGATCTGTTATGGATTATGTAATTATGAATAAAATGGCAAGAATATGTGTAAAGTATTTGAAAGTTGAGGATAGAACTGTATCGATCACTTCCCAATGGAATCAGAGTGGAAAGTACATACGGGATATTATGGGCATGAGGAGGAAATAGAACAAGGCAACAAGAGAGAGGAAGGTTATAAATGGAATGAAATGGAAAAAATAAAAATGGTGGAAGGATTGAAAAAGATAAAATGGGATGAGATGAAAAGCATGGGAGAGGTGATGGATTAAATGTAATAAACTTATTAAAATGGCGTGCATACGGTGTTTTTGTCATATTTATTTTTTTTTTGGAATGGTGAACAATGATAATGGGGTTTGCTGGGTTAAAGGTCAAGGCGTCTATCAAAATGAAAATTACTAGATTGTGAATGGCAATGATCCTTTAATATGACTTAAAAAATGTATAGCTAGTACATTTGAATAGGTTGCCAACATGGTCATTTTGACCTGAAGACTCCGCGTTTGATGAGCATTGTTAGGCTTTGGGTTAATATACCATCGAATATAAGCCACATTTTTTCTACGCTATTTCGAAACGTAAAATGAGGATGTGGCTTAAATTTGAATATCAGTCTTGCGCTGCAAGAATTCAGAAACATATAAGGTAAAAAAAATGCAGGGCACTTTTCAAACGCAGGCAGGAGTGAGACAAGGATGTATCATTTCCCCACTCTCTTTAACATACACGCGATGTATGCAATGAGAGAAGCAGTGGACGACTGGGATGGTGGCTTCTCTGTTGGAGGTCGTATAATTAGCAATCTCAATTATGCCAGCAACACGACGCTTATAACAACGTCAGCAGATGACCAACAACGGGTTGAGTCATCCAGTCGAAACTTAGGTCTCTTGTTGAACAGATAGAAAACCAAAGTCATGATAATAAACCGTCAAGGTAAAGACGACTACAATCAAACGGATGTGGTCGAGTGCGAGATGGTTGACAACTTTGTCAATCTCTTTTCATTAATAACGATGCGAGATCAAGCGTCTCATTGAAACTGCGCGAACATCGATGTCGGCTCTCAAAACATATGGTGAGACAGAAACGTCACCAAGAACACAAAGATGAAACTGGTCAGATTCCTGATTTTTCCAATATTCCTCTATGCATCAGAAACATGGATTACCATGGAGAATGATAGGGGATGGAAAAGTATCTTAATTTGAGTCTCATGGATAATAAAGTGAATAAATGTTTATCAAAGCAACTTGCAGTATTTTGGGCGTATCAAAGGCATGGTTCAAGGTAAATGCTCTCGTAGTGGATCACCATCAAGATGGATCGGTTGCATCCTGAGTCCCACAGGTCAACTAATGCACAGATTAACATATGTGGCCAGAGGTTGTCAGCCCTTATGAAATGCGATTGTCAGCTTTCTTACACGAAATGCTTTCTTACACGACAAAATTATTTTTTCCGGGTCAGCATCGCTCTAATGTTGAGAACCCTATTTATAGCTCATAATAAGAATAAATACGTCTCTGCAACAATCATTAAAAATGGCTATCTATCTGTATGACTAATATAAAAATATCTGAAATACTTGCCAACCTGTATTATTTATAGATTAATTAGTATATAAATTATTTGCATTATATGCATGCCAATTTTAACGCGACGTGTATATTAAATTAAAATATAATTATTACGAACCTAAGCAATAAGTAATGAATGATTTTTCTGTGACATTTCGGAATTTTCCAATACAAAATTTATGATACCTTGTTTTATACTTGCACATGATTGATACTTTTTAGAACAATGCTGTATAGTAGTGAAGATGTTGACGATTTGTGTTGACGATTTTTTCCATCCACACTGACGATAATCATGATCTTTTGTCTAAACATCGAGGAGCATCTATACCTTCTATACCCACCATACCCACCTTCGGCATCTATACCCACCTTCGGAAAGCTTACTGGACTATGGATTCAAGCTGGTTTTGGATAAATGCGAATTCGGCTAGCCAACTCTCTCATTTCTTGGGCATGTCATTAGTGGCACCACATCACAGGAGGAGTCATAGGCCAGATCCGCACATTTCTTACACCGAAGAATCAAACAGCTGCGCGGATATGTCGGTATTTGCAATTGGATACGTGAATATGTGCCCAATTTCACTAATATTATGGCCCCTTTGACACCGCTGCTGTCACCCAAGACCAGCTTTAAGTGGACCACAGCAGCAGCTGAGGCAATGAAAAATATAAGGAAGATCCTGGAAACTCCGCTCCCATTGACTCGACTGCCAGGAGTATCATTGATCCTTTAAACGGACGCCAGTTGAGTGGGCATTGCAGCCATCCTCTACCAACAAGGGAAAGAAGAACAACGACGAATTCTTTCCTACGCGAGTGCTAATTTCAACGACAGCGAAAAACGTTATCATGTAAATGATTAGAAATGCATAGCGTCCATGTGGGCCATCAAACGCGATAGGACATTCCTGAAGGGTATTGATGATTTAACTGAAATTGCATTATTTGATTGCGAGAATTGTATTTTTATTTGTACATTTTTTCATTTTTTAATACAGTAGATGCCTTTTTTCACATTTTTGACCACGTTTTCATTCATTTCACCAGATTACCATACGTTTTCCTTCTCGATTTTTGATAGAGTCCATTTTATCCGAGTTTTCGATTATCCGCGATACCCTCGGTCGACATTACCTCGGATATTCTAGATTCTACTGTAATTTATTTAATGTTCGAAAAAGCGTTTATGGATATGTTCTTACAAATATTCTTAACTTTGTGAATGAAGACAAAGAAACATATAAGTATTTTTTATTTAATCAATATGGAACACGATATATTATCGACCTTATAAATTTTTGTATCAAATAATTTATGTTTAGCTAGATGATGGTGTAACACGTATACGAAAGCGTTCAAAATCTTTTGGCATGATGATGTACTTAATTTATAAAATCGATACAATCTCATATCAAAAAGCCAAGCCACTCCTTTGCCTAAAAATGTAGTCTTGCATATTTCAAAATCAAATTTAATATTTTAATAGACATTATTAATATTCTATCAACGCTTTGGATTTTCTGGTTTATTAATTATTTGAACAATAAATTATACGAGTGAAATATTGGTGCAATTACACGTTAAAAGGTAGTATTACTATTTTTTATAAACTGATGATGTACGAAGTAAGAAACAAAAGTAATAATGATAAAAAGAAAAATCTATTTTAAATATTGATTCAATATTCCTGAGTATTTGTTTGTCTACGTTTAAGTACGAATATTTCTATTATAAGTTCGATGACCAGATGGTGGGCTTTTAGCAGTTCAAGCCGACCGTCTGTCGACACCTAAGCACACTTCACATGAGTTACAACCATATAAATTGCATTTACTTTAACAATAAGGTTGCCAAAAGTGGTATTATATTAGGTCGACAAGGTTCAAAATATCACGTTTCCGGAATTTGAAAGATGATGAAATTGTCTACAAGATTTATATCGAGTATTTTTTTCTGACAAAAAACAAACAATTTCCAAAAAAGTTATGAAAATCAAATTTTCTATAAATCCGAGAAAATACGCGAGCGATTGACACTACACGATTCGTGTTTTCTAGAAGAAAATTGCTGAAGTACTCAAACTTTAAAAAAAAAATTAAATATTTTTTTAAATTGAAAATTTGGGCTATGGAAATGTATGCCAAACAGAGGAGACTAAAATCTCCAACTTCTAATTGAGTGAGTACTTCAAGGTTGATATAAAATGATCTTCTCTTCTCAGGGTGCCGTCTTCATCAATGAAGGTTGGCAACAATCTCGGCGAAGATC
>WYDF02127810.1:0-10001 GCA_009867245.2 Adranes taylori
TGATTGATTGTGTATTATATTATATAATTTTTTGGGTATTTTTGTGTAATATGCGTGTAATAAACGTATAAACCATTTTTTTTAAATTTTTATGCGGATTTAAGTTTCATAAAGGTTTTCTCAAACGTTTTAAATTGACATGTTCTTGTTTTAAAATTTGTTAGGTTATGCTTACGAAGGTTAGGGTAGGTTTGTTACATTAATGTTAGGTTTAGTTATGTTTATGATGGTTTGATTAGGTTTGTTAGCTTAGGATTAGTATGTTTACATTGGTTCGTATAGGTTTGTTTAGTGCAAATCATGTTTAGTTAGATAAGGCTGTCATGTTACGTTATTTATACGCAGGTAGGTATAGCTCTGGTTATTTTAAATTACTTTAAATTTGCTTACGCATGATTACTAATAACATTAGATTTTCTAATGTAATATGTGCCCACCATTTAATCTCATTTGACTCCGTATATAAAAGTAAATATGACAACGTATAGTTTTTGAAAATTTACATACACTTATGTCATGAATGATGACAACAACTGTCAAATACGTAATTATGACCGCTTTTGACATAATAATTTATAAAAAGATGAAGGTTTAGTAATTTTTTACTAATTTAAAAATACATCTACGATGATGATCCGTATCTCAATCTCGTCGTAAAATTATGAAGAATTTAACAAGTTATATAACTGTTAAATTTCATTACAAAACTGTCATATCTGGAGCAAAACTCTTTAAGTTTAGATACCATTCTAATTATGAATGAAATTGTCAAGTTTAGTTACAAAATTGTGAAATCTAGTAAATTAATATTTTTCTTTATTTCTATCGACTATATCAGGTACATCTCCTTCCTCTTGTAATAGAACTGTAAAATTTAGTAACAAAACTCAAAATTTAGCTGTTATAATCTAGTTATTAGATTGTCAAATTAAGTTGCAAATCTGTCAACTAGGATATGTGGAGCTGTGACAGCTCCACATATCCTGTGGAGATGTGGAGCTGTATCTCGCTCGCGACGCTTATTAACGAAGAGTCCTAGCGACTGTCACAGATGGCACAAACAAATATCTTAACTATTACAGAATATCAGAACCTTCGGAAATATGTATTCTCCGGCACCAGGTCAGTTTTATGTTAGACTTCACGTTGGAACTGTTCTTGTTTGTCCTCCGGTGCTCAGTGGCATACTGAAGGCATACTACTAGTGTTGTGAATTGCACAAAGGTTCTTGTTCTTGTGGACAGTTGGAAAAGATTCTTACTGGTAATTAATGAAACAGCATTAATGATTTATCAAAATAATGTCTATTTGTGTCCTAGACAATTTAAACAAAGAAATATATATGCACAACTGAATGTCAAATTAAGCAAAAGAATATAAGGTAAATCATACTAATGACACAATGGTGGTTAAATAAGCAATAGCGATTTTGTCAACACAATAGTTAACCGGTGCAATTAAAACAATACTAATGTTAAAAAACTAAATAAAAGCGGTGCATGTAAATAAATTTAAATATGCGGTGATAAAATAATAAAGCAATAGTATTTCGGAAAACATGTACAAATAGTCAACAATACAATCGGAAATATAATGTATGGCGGACAAGGTAGAAATCTTAGGAATTCACTGTAGGTCACTAACACCCCGTGAACGTTAGTGCTATAATTGCTAAGTGATTAAAACTAATCCCGTCTGTGAACGTAAGCTAGATTTGTTCACTCCAGTGAATGGAATACTAAGGAGATCACTCTCGGTTACAAATAACACCCCGTGAAGGCAAGTGCTACCGCTAGTGAGCAACAAAAACCAATACTGTAAACGCAAGTCAGTATTATACGCTCCAGTGAAGGATACAAAATAGGAGTTACAATAACACTCCGTGAACGTAACTGTCACAGTCGATGAGCAATTAAAACTAACATCGTGTACGCAAGTTAGTATTTTATGCTCCAGTGAACGAAACAGGAGAGGATACCACTTTAGCACTATATGCTCTAGTGAACAAGAAACAGGTTGGCGGCAAAGTAGAAGGAAAAAGAAAGACACTTGATAACAGAACAGTGTATGGTATATAAAAATGTGTGTTACTATCTCGGCGACTGTCTGCCCATTGTCTCGGCTTGGCTGCCCTGACTTGGTCGCTCTATTGGCTGCTGCTGCTGCTGCATGGCTTTCTTCGAGTTCTGCAAATCAGGATCGGAATTATTCTATGCAAATTCTCGCTTTTTATACACGGGAGCCGACACTCAACTTTTACTCTGTTATACGGGTCTGTGTGTTACTATCCACACGTCTTTTATTTCCTGACACGGTTTTCCTCACATAATCTTATCCAAATCTCTGATGTAATTCCACCCTACGTGGAACACACATTTCACTTTTCAGCATTACTTCACACAGAAACAGTCAGCATACGTAGTAGCAGCGACGAGCAAACAATACATATTATGATTCCTGTTGCCGTCTTTTTCACAGGTAGCAGTGATGCGTGCGACAGTCCATATGCCTTTCGCATATCCACATAATATACATATACACCTAACGTGCATAAACCGTCATGCATACTGTATACCGAAAACGCCATACATAGGTAACGTGTGTATTACAACGACATTAAATTGAGCGACAGTTTATCTCTCTCTCTCTCTCTCTCTCTCTCTCTCTCTCTCTCTGATGCATGCAATTAGATAAGCGTTCAATTTAATACCCCTACTCTCATACGTATAGATATGGAAAATTTATGATATATAATGAACTCAGATAATGTTTGTGTTACTATACAATATCTGTAAACAAAGCCGTGCATCTTTCAAGCAGTGAAGGTGTTTTTGTTTATTATTACTTTAATTCAATATAGGGTTTCCGAATCTCATCTGTTTAATTAATTCAATTCATATTCCTATACTAAGGCTACTTTGAATATTGCGCTGATTTCTCCGCAAAATTCTCTGATTTCTCCGGTGGATTGGAGATGGCTCCGGAAATAGTGTTTGTTTTCAGATTTTTATTGTTATTTTTTGCTGCCGATTATTAACAAAAATTTTTTATACTATATCAGTATTTGTGACATTTCTAGGAATTAGAAGAATTAGTCGTACCATTACTTCATCGTACCGCCGATACAAATAAATTTCTTCGATGCGATGCGAACGCCGCACTCGATGCAATGATCCAATCGCAAGTGTTATCGATCCCGAAGATCGCAAATGTGCTGATCGCTCGCGGATCGTCACATCAAAACGCAATTGTTCGTTGTGCCACCACGAGATTGTTATGCAATCTTGTCGTGGGGCGCATTATACAACCTGATAAATTTTTTCAGCTGCCCAAAGATTGTCGCGACAAAATCATTTGTAATGGTGCACAGATGCTAACTGAGGGCAATTTAGACACGAGGTGAGAATATAAAATTTTATTTCTATATCAGGCTTGATATCCTCTAAGTATATTGTGCTATTCGTGTTCGAAACAGTTTCTTATACGTTCACTATAAAATTCTCGGGATTTATGTCTTGTTCTTTATTTACCAGAACTATTTATTTACGTTTTGGAGGTTAAATTACCACCATCTTCAGCACTGTACAAATTGAAAGAAAAGCAGGAAAAGGAAGGAACTACAAAAACTCAGAAAAAGACAGAAGATCAGTGATTATTCTTCTTCTTTTTCTTGCCTTTCTTCAGAGGGACAAAGACATTTTGTTAATTTATATTCAGATGAAAAAGTAATAATAAAAAGTATACGAATCGTTGTTTTTTCTGATCCTCTGCTCCTTCTTTATTTTTTAACAATTATAAGTAAAGACTGGAGGTTTTGAAGATGGTGGTAATAAATATAACTGTAGAAATGTACATCAATTGTTATGATAAATAAGGAAACATCCGCAATTCCAGGGAATTTTATTTTTCATATTAATTAAAAGAGGTAGTTAACCAAAACACAATAATTATCTTTTACGAAGATGTAAGTTGAGTGAAACAAACATCAACTGTTCTACAAGACTCAAATTTATTAAGAGATAATAAAATAAAACTGAATAAGATTAAGAACAAATAAGAAAATCAGCATTTACTCAGCTAATCTTATTACAAAACTACTAACTTTCAAATACATAAAACTGTAAAAGATAGTTACAAACTATAAATTTAGTTACAAAATCTAGTTATATAAATGCAAAACATAATTACAACATTCTTTTATCTACTTAGAACATTATCAAAATTTTGTTAACAAATCTAGTTATGAAAATGCCAAATGTAAGTTTAAAGTGACAAATCTAGGTATAAAACTCAAAATTTTGTTACCAAATTCTGAAATTTGTTATAATATTGTCTGATTTTAATTTCTAAATCTAATTACAAAAATATTATAATCTGTTGTAATTTTGTGGTAGCATTCGATTTCGAGACATAAATTAGAGTCGAAGTGTTATTAGAAGGTGCACTCGAACGATTAAAATATATAAACAATTTTTGAAAACAGTGTAATAGAGAAACATTCAACTAGGTGATGAAAACAAGAATACCAAATATGTTTAATAATTGGCGCACGGCCTGTAAACTATCGTATAAGTGTAAAACCAGAGACGAGCTGAATATATAAATGGTGTTAGATATTAAGAGATTAATAAGTATTAGATGATAGACTATTGATCATAATGTAACTATTGATCGTCTTTAATTTTATCTACCAACCAAACTTAACATCATCACATGGCGATCCTGCCAAAGTGCTACTATAACGCAGTTTACTTAAAAATTTCAAGATTTTTAAAAATTCTGGTGTTAAATGGGCAATGGTTGCACCGAGAGCAAGAAGGAGATATTGAGAACGCAATCGGGTATCAGAGATGGTGCCTAGGAGGTCTGAAGATCTCCGAGGTTACGACGTAGGACAATGTTTGAAGTGGTCCGGTTTATTAGTAGTTAGCATCTCCGTACGAGATTTTTTTTAAATAAGGATAACTAATATTATCGGGTTTCGGTGATAGTAATAATGTTCATGAAAATATTTTTATGAACATTATTACATATATTTTTTTTGTATAATGAATGCAGTTATACGAATGCAATAATCAGTTCGAAAAATTATAAATCACAAAATTATATAGAAATTTTTTTAAATTTTAATTATGTTGGAAATTAATACTTTTTTAAATTTTATGAGGACCAGATAAGTTTTGGGTGGGTTAAAAAATTTTGTAGATAGTTTTGAAGAAATAAAAGTATTTTATAGGAATTTAATTACATTGATTATTGTTATTAGATAGATTAGAATTGTTAGAAAACACAGATATTGCTGCAATCGCTCTGACAGAAAATATTGTATAAATGGGAGGAAAAGTTTATTTGAATAAAGCTTCAGGGTTGCTACCTATGATAAGAAATAGCGAGGGTTCTATTACCAACTATTAGATGCCGTGGAATTATATGATTCAATCTTAGATGCAGAGCGTAAAAAGTTATTGAGGAAATTTATTGTAAAAACAAAACGTACCCAAAACGCTAAAGTACGGTTAAACCGGGAATATCTTTCCAATACTGATTTGATTACTGATACTCGGAAATTTTTCTTAACTCAGGAAAGCACGGCTACTCTAGTAGTTAAATTCCGCAAGGTCATAAGAATATTGAGGATTTTGGGGTTTATATTGAGTCACTGGTAGTTAACCTAATACTTGCACAGACAAATGGTGACATTAACGTACAAAGTATTTTAACTGTAATAAATGAAAAACTTGCGATTCAAACATTTACGTCAGGTCTGAATATTAGCACAATTTTAAGGGCGAGAAATTTCGATGCACTAAAAGACGCCATTCAGTGTGCATGAGACGAATGTAGCATACAAACACACGCACAAAATACACAGGAAGATGTACAAACATTGTATACGCATAGGTCATAGAGGTTTCTGAAAAATAGCTGATTTCAATATCACGAAAATAATAATACTAACAGGTTTCAATAATAATGCTGATAGGAAAAGAAATAATGACAATAAAATCAATAAGAGGATTTTCTTTTTCGTCGCTGAAGATGACAGCGAATTTTAGTGAAGAATATTATTTAGGATTGTACGTAAGTATAGTGGTAGATAGTGGATCTAATATCTCATTGATATCAAATTATTTATTATAAAAAACGAATAAATCATATTTTAATAGTTCCAGAAGATGTAAGGTTGGAGGCCTAGGTGAGAGCAATCCAAATCGCTGTAATTATATTGACAATTCGCTGTAATTAACAATAACAAAGTGACGTATTGCACACGTACAGTGTCGTGGGAAAAATTAATAGTAGCATAAATATTTTATTGGGGTTAGATTTTCTTACTACATATAAAGCAATAGTCGATTTTAACAGCTTTACAGTAACTTTTTATTACAAAGGGGAAAATATTGTAGTTCCATTAGTATCTGAAAAAGAGAAATATGTAACCATGCCAGATAGGTATGAGGAAGTGTGCAGATTGAATGTAAGTTGTAAAGAAGAATGTGTGATATTTACAGAGCAGTTGGCAGAAGGTGTTTTTATTGGAGGAGTGTTAGTATGTCCGAAAAACAACCAAGTAACAGCAAAAATACTTAATACAATTGATAATGAGGTTAGGCTCCATAATTATAAGCCAAAAGTTGAGAACGCACGAAATTTTCAGATTCAAAAATTTGAAGATGTGGATATTTCTGTAAATAGAGTACATGAAGTGTTGTGTAGTATAAATGTACAGAGTTTGAATGAAGAAGTAGATTCAGTGCAGAAGACTTATGCGAAATTTGCGGATGTTTTCTTTTTATCAAGTGAGAAGTTAACTACTACTAATGTTTTAACCCAAGAGGTAAAGGTAAAGGAAAATGCAAGTCCGGAGTATGTCAAGCCTTACCGTATACCACAGACTCAAAAAGTTGCGGACCATAAGCAGATTGAGGAAATGCTTAGTCAAGGTATTATTGAAGAGGTGCGTTCCGCATGGTCATCGCCCTTACTTTTGGTCCCTATGAAACTGGATTCAGGAAGTAATAAGGCCTTCAGGGTTGTTCTTGATTTCAGGCCCCTTAGTCGTTCATTGGAAGATGATAAGTATCCTTTAGAGGACATAGAGACGATAATAGGTTCTTTAGCAGGAGCTATATATTTTTTACAATTAGATCTTGCATAAGGGTTTTATCAAGTAGATTTGCATTCACGGAAATACACAGCTTATACGACAGGCAGAGGGCAGTATCAACTAATTAGTTTGTCGACGGGTTTGGAGATTAGTCCAAATGCTTTTTCTAGAGGAATGACAATTGCCATGACTCGGTTAAATTATCAAAGTTGCTGTTTAGATGATTTTATTTGTTTTGGTAACTGTTTGACTAATCATAATCAAAATTTACTGAAAGTTCTATCTAGGTTGAGGAAGGTAAATCTTAAGCTTAATGCACCAAAATATGAATTTTGAAAAAACAGTTGTTATACTTAGGACATGTGATCTCAGAAGAAGGTGTGAAAGTAGATCCACAGAAAATGGAGGTGTTAAAAAAATATCTGGTACCACAACATCAGATGATGCTAGGAGATTTGTAGCTTTTAAAAATGATAGGAAATTTATAGAGAAATTTGCAGAGATAGTTGTTCTATGAAATTATTTGTCTAGGAAAGGTGTTCCGTTTCAATGGACACCAGCTTGTCAAAGAGCGTTCGAAACTCTTAAAATGCGTTAACGGAGGCACCAATCCTTTAATATCCCAATTTTGAGGGAGGGCATGAATTTATCCTTCAAACTGATGCATCCAAGCATTAGTTAGGAACGTTTTTTGTAATTTTGATAGTCGATCACTCGCTTATACGAGTCCAAGATTGATTAAAGCATAGATGAATTATTGTATGATTGAAAAATAGTTGTTAGCAATTTGTTTTCCGGTTAAGAAATTCAGGCCGAATACTTTCCATTAATATATCTTTATGACATGGTTAATCCTTCGAGTATGCCAACTAGATTTCGTCTCACTTTGGAGCAATATGATTATACTCTTAATTATATTCGTGGTAAAGATAATATGGTAGCAGGCGCATTATCTCGGATTGAGTTCACGGAACTTAAGGACATGTTACATAAGCAGGAAAACGTTTATGTATAAACGCGGGGGCAAGGCAAAAAAGCAGCTGCAAGATAAAATCATATCACAAGAGTGTAGGGATTTTGGTGAAACGAAAGAAGGGCTTGATCAACCTCCGGTCGTAGAAACAATCTGTTCAGTTACGCGTTGCTCACTTAGAAAAATGTAATAGGTTAACGGAAAGAAAAGGAAACTTCTGTTTAGGTGGTGTATGTTTTAGTCCATCTGAATGTGTTGTATACATAAATAATGCTGAGGAATAAGTAAAGTCGTTCGTCTAATTCGGCTAAATGCTATACTCCATTATGTAAAATTTGCCCAACACGTAATTTCCAATTTAACAATCTTTAAAGATAGTTTAAAACATAGAGTACTCAAATAATTAGTTTTTTTTTATTTTGTTTTGCGTAGGAAGTGGAGAATCTTCAAAAGAGGAAGGATGCCCGATGCATCCAACAACTGTGGGATTTTTACCCACTAAACTCCACTCCCTGTTGGGATTTTATTGATGAGGAGGAATTTATTATTGAGGCTTTAGGAGTTGTCATCCTCTTCAGCCTGGACCTGGAAGAAAGGAAAAACAATTGCTTATAAATGATTTTCGTACATTAAATACAGGGAGTCATGCAAGTATATCTCGTACTGTAAAGACATTTAAGAAAAGATATTTTTGGAGTAATTTGGAAGAAGACGTTAGGAGTTTCATTGAGAAATGTGACACGGGTCAATGACATAAATATAGACAACCCCATTGGGAGTCACTTTGTGTATCGACTACAGCATTAGACAAAAAAATTTATATTTGATAGGCCATTTCGAGCAGATGAAAATAATAATAAGTATATTCTTTCACTTTAGTATGAATTGTCAAAGTTTGTAGAATGTTCCAGACAAAGAGGCTTATACCGTACCTAGGGTTTTTGTTGAAAATTTTATATTACGGTATGGGGGTCCATCGGAAATTGCGAGTGAATAAGGTACTGAATCTATAAATAAGGTTTTTGAGGTAATGTGTACCATGTTACAAATTGATAAACATTCGAGTATAAGTTGCCGTCATGAATTTATTGGGAGTCTTGAAAATTCGCACCAAAATCTGCATGCTTATTTACGCATGCAAACTGCCAATTTCACTAAAAGTTTTTCATCATGTTGTTTTAAAGTTACCATTTTGTTGTTTTGCTTACAATAATAGAATAACACAGTTCGTAGTAGTACGCAATATACACCACATGAACTTTTTCCGAAACTTACGAAAATACCAGGGACTATTGTTAATGAAGTAGAACCTTTCAATTTCTTTAGGGATTGTCCGTTAGAATTAAAATTTAAATTGCGTACACCATGGGCTGACGCTCGTGACGATTTAATTTCTAGCGGAAAGGAAAAATCAGAAATTTGATGTTAGGTACTCGCCGCATACATTTAAAATAAATGATTTAGTATTAATAAAAAATCATAGTAATTATTAGTATGACGCGTGGTATAAGGGTTCGTATAGGGTTATACTGTTTAAAGAGGCGAAGGGTGTGATAGTATTCGAGGAATAATTGCATACTTCATTGATTTTATTTCATTTTTAAATGTCATGTACAAGAATTAAGAATATTATTGTAAATATTATAAATAAAAACGCATTAGTTTAATTAATTTAATTTCATCTATTAACCAAACGTGACATCATCACACAATATTGTCAAACCTAGATACATAACTTTCGAAATGTAGGTATCAAGTTGAATAATATTTTTTTATTCAAAATAAATAACATAAGATATAATAGTACATTTACCATCAGAATTGTATTATGATTTAAATATATATATATATATATATACATATATATATATATATATATATATATTATATATAACGTCGTAAGCACTTATATATCACGTA
>WYDF02127821.1:0-10001 GCA_009867245.2 Adranes taylori
TCGAAGTTCATATTTAAAAAGGTTTTATTGATACTTAAATTGCAGTTAAGAATCAGGTAGATAAGTGGGTCCTCTGACGTAGCCATAAGCCAAAACTATTATTACCCGGCAAAAATTGTGCAAAAGGAAAATATGAATATTATTGCTGTGCGATGCAAATGACTGGGAAGAATTGAAAATGACCTTCGTTGGTACCACAAGGAAATTATTATTCGAACAAGAAATGAACCCGAATTTGTCAGCGCAAGGATGCTTATATTGTTCCCGAAATAAAGCCGCTTTTAAAATATATATAAAAAATACTGCCCCTAATGTTTTCTAGTTTCTATTTGTTCTATTGCCAGTTAAATTGCTATATTATGTAGTGTTTACTATTTTCAGTTTTTGTTTTTATTTGGTTTTCATATTTGCACATTGAAGCTATATTCTATTCAAAAATAAATAAATAAGTTAAACATTTTCTTATATACACTATGGCCACAATTGGATGACACGCCGGCTACAATTAGTAAACTGGTGGCCACAATTAGGAAAAGTGTACTTTAAAGATATTAATATATTTATTTCGCGCCGTGTACTATGTATATTCTGTTTGTAAATAATAATAGTGATAAGTTGACTGAAAAAAAATGTCAAAGAAAAATATTTAATTAATCTCTGAATATTGAATTCATGTCTTAATCTCTTAAAGTGGCCACAACTGGTGCACTGACTCTATAAACTCAAAAATCCATTATTGCTTAAACAAGTTCTAAATCAAATAATGACAGCAATGTTTGCTTAATTATATACTATTGAGTTTTATTAACATCTTCTTTATAAATTTTTACTTGATTATCATTATCATTATCACCATCATCCCCACTACTGCTAATGCTTCCAGCGGATGACGATGATCGTATATCACCTTCTACGTTTTCATGATGTAGTACCCTATAAGCCGTTTTAAGTATCAGATACGTCCAAAAGATGTGTAGCATAAGGAGTAATAATAAAAAACCAATTAAAACCCAATATGCTGGAAACACGACTGTTAATTTCGGTGCATCTACTAAAATGCTAAAAACATATTTATTTTGTTAGTTCGTTAAATAAACAAATGAAAATAAATACAATAAATGTGAATAATAGAAAATAGAATGTTAATAACTAAAATAGATACAAGGGATCTTCTCTTTCCGCTAGACCTATCTAGCGTACGTATTATGATAATTAATAACAATTTTTATTGGCATATTTCGTTTTTACAAATCCAAATGATCAAATGATCAATACAATTCATATCCAAATATCAATATTTCTCGTTTTGCCTTCCTCCCTTTACTTCGTTTCTTATCTGTTTAGATATTATTATTTTCTTCAAGTATCTCTAATATCACAGTCATTACTCGCAGTCTAATTAATCCATCTCCTAGTGCTCCATTGTAATCATTTGTGCTCTTACTCACATTCCCTTATTCAGTGCTTGTACCATTAATATTTTTTCCACATTCCCTCATTCTTATTTATCCAGTAGCTATGTCCTCTTTGACTTCCTTACCACAACCATTTCATACTATTATTCTCTTTTTTTTCATATTAACTTCGTCTCCCAGATACACTTTTATTGCATCTCATGCCCTCCATACTCCACTTCTCTTTTTGTATTTCGCTATATCTATCATAGTTTTCTCTGCCTCTGTTGCACATATCTACCCTCCATTCATCCATTTATATCCCTTTATTGTCGCTACTTAACACTAATTTTAAAAATTCGTGGACGTAACCGCCACCCCATTTTTATATACTGGAAGTCATTCGTTTCATTATATTTCGCATAAAACAAAAGTTGAACCTTTTAATTTTGACTATCACTTAGTCTATTAAATTCTATTAGCATAATAGTTGTTTAGGGTAAATTAAATAAACCTAACGTAAGTCGCGGCCACAGGTCACGGCAATTAGGCCATATCGCTGGCCGCATCAATTAGGCCATGTAGGAATTTCATATCAGACTGAGATTCATTTCATATCAGACTAAGCCACAGCGAAGCGTGGCCGGGTTTAGCTAGTATACCATATAAATTCGAAGTACGTATAGGTATAAGTACGTCTCTTGTATTCAAATCACTGCAAACCGTTTATACGTAATTCGAAGAGAGACTCATAAGAATCAATCCAATTTAACATTTCTTGCTCAAAAATTTAAAAGAAGGCTGGATTTTCAATGCGTGTGTGGATGTACGTGCGTACGGAGGAATGTACAAGAATTTCTCCTTCCCTACGGGATTGATTGGGATGAAATTTGGTAAGCAGGTGCAGACGACGATTCCGAAGAACTATTTTCATTTTGTTTATAAATCTAAAATGGCAGCCTTAAGCAATTTTTTTTGTTCAGAATTTTCTATACAGAATAAGAGGCTGAAGTTTTGCACTCGTATAGCACATTGCATTCTGCGTCGACTGACATTAGTCCCATGTTGTCAACTATTATATAGCGCGACATTGTCAGGTTTAAAGTTTCACAAACTTTTCGATATATCCCAGGAACTGTAAAATATAGGACATTCGAGTAAGCTTTATATTATAGACTACCTAAAGCCCATCCAATTTTATTTGAAACCGAAATATTTTTTTTTCTAAAATCACTATTTAACATATATAGAGTGTGTTTTTTGTTTAGCAAATTTTGCGATAAATTTTCTAGAAAACTTTCGCTGAAATTTTTTTTTTAATGTCTCGTGTCGAAAGTTCCTTTAATATTTAAGCGATTAAGCGAATTTAAAAATCGCACACGTAATCTAGGGAGTAATTTGACTTTGACAAAAATTGTACTAGCCCAAATATATCAGTTCCTATTAAAGTTGGAAAAATAAAAGTTGGGGAAGATATGTAAGATTAAGGGACCTCAGTTTTGCTAATATGAACAATTTACTAATATCCTTTTTACTAACACCCTGGATATTTTTATACATTTTGATAGTCCGTCTGATTCTCTTTAACATGATACAAAAAATGAGGGGTCGGTCTATAATTGTTACAAAGGTATAGCCCCTATTATGTTAAAAAGTCTACATTAGTTGCCTAAGTAACCGGTCGTCAATATATTGATACGTATATTAAGTGAGTAGATAGAAGAAATATAGATAGAATATTAATAGATAGAAGAAATTTAATAGGAAATAATATTTTCGTGTCAGGAGATTTATAAGACAGTGTTCCGGGAATATAATAAATCTTGTTATCAGTGGCGGGTCCAAATTATAATTATGGAAGGGGTTCAAACGGAAAATTTTATTCAGAAATTCAGTTTTAGAAACTTATATTTTGCGTCGAATTAAATTAGTCCCAAGTCTCCAACTGCTATACAACGCGACACTGCCACGTTTAAAATTTAACGATATATCGATATATCTCATTTCGATATATCTCACAAACTGTAGAAGATAGGATATTCGAACAAATTTTATAGTATAGGCTACCTAAAGCACCTTTGATTTTATTTGAACATTTTTTTCTAAAATTACAATTTAAGATACTTACAGGATGTTCGCTGTTTTGCAAATTTTGTTATAAATTTTCTCGAAAACTTGTAATTTTTTTAAATTTCTTATATCGAAAGGTTGTTTTACGAGTTAGCACGAATTAACACGAGATTAAACGAGTTAACAAAACCCGCACGTTTAAGCATAGGACTTTGAAAGAAAATTACGCTACGCTAAATATTTCGGTTCCTATGAAAGTTGAAAAAATGTAACTTAGGATACGTAAAGACTAAGTGACCTTAATTTTTGCCAATATGAACAATTGAATATACTGAATCGATTTTAAAGAATAAAAAAATTTCAAAGGACCGGAGGATTTATGGGTTGGTGAATTTATGCGTAGAGAAATTCAGAAGTTTTAGGTAGTCTGGCGTGCCCTGATAGGCAATCTGTCGTGTGCTGATAGAAATTTCACAGAAATTGGCAATGCAGACAGCGGAGTTGCCCGCATCGTAGGCAAGTATGGAAATCAAGGGATTCATGTGTTGGCGAATGCGCGTGTAGAGGAATTCAAAAGTTAAAGGTAGTCTGGCGTTGCTTCGCATCTGTTAAAAGTTTTCCAAACGTGAGTCAAGAGCGCGACTGAGCCCTAAGTCGCGACGAAGCGGACAAAGAGGGTGTTCGCACCTTAGGCAAATATAGGGATCGGGAATTCATATTTGGCGAATTCGTGCGTAGACAAATTCAAATGGTCAAGGCATCAATTGACTAACTGATTGACAGATAACTATAGACGACAACGTTGCCAAGTCGATAACTCGATGAACACAATAAAACTTAATTTACAATATAAGTGTTTTGATAGCTGCATAATATTGCAAACACAAATATATTTTTGCAATACGTAAGTACCTTAATTATTATTACAAAATCCATTAGAATTCTTTCATTGTTAAAGATTTGACAACACTGTTCTATTTCTTTTCATGAGAGAAGTACATACTTTTCACAACGGCACGTTATTTTATACTTGGACTATAGACTGTTAATTAGACTGTGAGATAGTCTATAAGACTCACATTCCTACTTGATGGACTGTAGATGCCAAATATCATTATTTACTTTATATCTTTGACATACATTTTTGTAGAGCGGCAATGCTTGAACTGACACCTCAAATACCAATTCTTCTCAAAAATATGTTTTACTTAAAAAATGGAGTAACAATGAAATGTATTATACAATATATTAATTCATGACTTACTTTTTAATAATCCAGAACGGAAATATTCCATTTCTAGTAATTATCCAAGTTACAGTAAATACCGCAAATATTACAATAGCTGTGTTCTCATATCCTGCGTATTTAGTCATCTTGGCTGCCTAAGAATAAAATGCTCGTTAAAAAAGAAGAAATGATAATATTTTAAAGCAACTAATATAACATTGAAACAGTATAAGAAATCTATAAATATACAAGTTATAACTATGCGAATGAAAATACAGTTTTAGAATTAACCAACCTCAAGAAATATATCAGCCACATCGTGAAGAAATAAAACTAGGCTACCGATTCGAATTGCATTAGAAATAAAAGAAAAGGAAATAAGGATAATTGTCACAATATGATGTACGAACATTTGCCAAAAATCCGTACGTTTGACATCATAAAATTGACTGATGGATAAAGACCAATAATATGCTAAGGAAAATATATAGTACCACCATATGTCATTGTCCAAGTTTTGATGAGGAAAGTTTGTCCTAAAAAAAGTAATGCAAAATATTAATAATGTTCTTCACCTATTATTACCTAATGTTTTAATTGCATTTACTAAAGCGTTGCATCTGCCATTGCCTTAGTGCATTTTAAATCAGATATATTTGTATTTAGATTATTGATTTTTGTTGACGTGTACATCTTCACGCTCCTAATTAGCGGATAAAATGAATTCCGTAAGAGGCGGGGCTTACTGCAAGTCCAACAGGAATTAAGTAAAGCCAACTCTATGTACTGAATGCTTTACGTCATTTTAATTAAGAGTAGGGTAATGTGAATAGGATAGGTGTAAATAATTACATGGCCATAACACAGTCATAACACCTAAGGAATGTTACTCATTAAAGGGGAGGTATATTAGTAGCGAGCTCTGTGTTGGGAGCTACATAAATATAGGGGAAATCGCACTAATAAAAATATACAAGCAGAGCATTCATCGGCAGTTGGTTGTGAATTTGACCCGATAATTAAAAAACCTAAAAGTATAGCGATTCGCGTTTAAATTGTACTCTGATGATGAGTACAAAGCATATGTAAGTGTTCATACTTAATTATTGATTATTAAATAGTGCTTAATTTCATACTGATTTAATATAAAATATGTTTTGTATTTAATTTGTATTATCTTAGAAACTTAAAACTATTAAACTGCATATTGAATAATAATGATTTTCTATCTTCCTTACAAGTTTATTGTATGCCGATTACTCATAATTATTGAATTAAATTGAAATTAATTCCTTTATGTGTTGGTGCTCTAACGTTGAACGTTACCATACATTCAAAAGTCTCTTAAAATTATTAGATAAAGTAATTAGACGGCTTTGATTTGGTAACCCTATTAGAACATGTTAGAAATTCAATTACCGCATGCTTGTTCATGTATCTTCATATCTGAGAATGTAAGTAAATAATAGTTATTTATTATTAATCAATCCGTATTTATGAAGATTAGAATAAGTAAACAATTATTTCACTTCTTATCTCCGGCAATTAAAAATGTATTATCTTATTGAAAGATAAACGAACATGATTTAGGTATTAATTTAAAACGTAGTTTCTATGCCACTGGTACTGTTTCGAGTGAATTCCGCGTAGGTTAGAAGGAGATAGATTTAGGCGCCGATCTATTTGCACAGGTGAACTCGTTATATGCAGCGCAATGAGCATGTATGCATATGTGGATATATGCGCATGTGTGCATTCTACGATTGTATGACGTATTATAGTTTATATTTGAAGTGTGGGAATAGCGGTATAGAAGCGTACATACGTGATACACTGATTTTGATGTAGCTTGCTGGTTTACACACTAATATGTGATACTGCTGTTGGTACCTTAACTTAAAAGGAGACCCGTACCGCGTCGTAAAGCAATGTGTGAAGGATTTCATACGACTTGTACAACAAAGAGAAAGACTGAGCGAGCGCTATCTATAAGTCGTGCGATTTTTGGTATATAAAATTAGTTTCTGAGAATTCCTGATCTCGAGAGCTCCAAGCGACAGCCATCAGCCGTGTCCGCCAGCAGCAAGCTGAATAAGCGGCAGCACGTACACCAGCAGCCGAGCAGATCACCAGCGTTTAAAACAGGCTTGGTAAGCGCTCTAACCTACCATATAATGTATTATTAATTGAATGTGTATTGAATAGCTTTACTCCTTTCCACCTGCCTGCTTCCTGTTCACGCACAGTAACGTCGACGTATTACGAAAAGTTACTTACTGATTTCTTCCCGCACCATCCGATAGATCTTAACCTAAATTATTGATCTTAACCATCTAACCATAGTAACATCAACGTATTACGGAGTGTTAAATGGTTTACAGTGGATTTTCCACTAGAGTGTTTAATTACCCCTTATGCTAATCTTAGTCACTACACAATAGTAACGTCAACATGTTAGGAGGCGTTACGCAAAAATTCCTTCCCGTACAATCCGCTTCAGTGCACAATGCTGGATTATGCTAGTCTTAACCACCTGACCATAGTAACATCAACGTATTTCGGCCTGTTACTTGTCTTACAGTGGTTGTTCCACTGGGGTGTTTGATTCTCGAGTACGCTGATCTTAGTCCCGAACAATAGCAACATCAACGTATTACGGGGTGTTGCGCGTCTAGCAATAATTCCTTACATCCCTACACTAGAGTGTATAGTTGTGTCATAAACTACTTCTACAAGGCTCCTGCATTGCTATTATTTTATCACCACACTTTTGTATTGCTTTATATGCACCGATTTTAATTATAATCATACCGTTATATTATTTCATATGTACCGCTTATTTAAATCGTTTTATTTAGTATATTTTCGTTATGGCTTATTTAACACCATTATTACGTCATCAATTTAATTGATGCTTTTACACATTGACATTTAATTGAATATATATTTCTTTCTATGATTGTATTGTCTATAAAGAAAAATAGACGGTTTTGTTAAATCATTAATGTTGCTTTACTCATTAGCATTAAGTTTATTATAGCTGCAAACAATAAGGAGAACACCTGGGCAACTCGTAAGACTCGAAGCTGCCTATGCCCTCAGTAAGCCACTGAGTACCGGAGGGGCAACGAGAACAGTTGGAGCATGCAGTCTCACGTTAAACAATTAGTATATTGTATACTATATAAGATATTTGTTTGCGCCATTGTGTGACAAGTCACTAGGACTCCCAGTTAGTTAGAGGGCAAGCATTTTATTCGAAGCCACGTACTGTTTTGATAAATGATCATAGAGTTTAATGGTTATTAAACAGGTATATACTGAAACAGTTTAATTGATATAACGTTCCACAATAATTGAGCAAAATATGTATTACATATATACTATATTGAATTCAGTGCCTTATTAAAAATATCATTTCCATTTTAGAACTTTCTGTACATGATTGACTATAATCTTAAAGTAAATTCTACAAACAACTAAAGAGTTTGAACACTAACCATAAGTTATTTTTGTACCAACTGTTATTATATATGTATATAGAAATAAACGACCGTAATGTTTTTATTAATCGGAAATGAAAGCATTCTGATTTCTAATGAATCTGCCATAGTGCCCGTCCTCATTAAAAAAGTGGCTGTAATGATAAAATTAGTGTATAATAAAATTACTAAGTACCTTACGATCTCTAGGTAGTAGGGTGCGTTTAGTTTCGTAAACATGGAATTAAATAAACTTAATAGGAAACTAGCCTTATGTCTAGTCACGCTAAAATCAACGTTATTATATAAAAAAAGTCTAAACATACCAACATTCGTTAATGTTCCAAAGCCATGGTTTATGCCATAATACAATACATCCGTAAGTAAATGCAAATATATAATATGTGAATCGCCATGAATTCTCGCAAAACTTATCTAGAGTCGAAGGCTTAGCTTGCCTCCTCCGCAAACGCAACCATCGTTCTACTTGTCGCTCGCTCCAATCCAACTGTTTTGCCAGTGCCTGAATCTAAAATACAGAATAATGAACATGAAGAGTAACTGTAAATGCCTATGTATTTCCGTACGTTGTATAAATTTGGTTTACTTAACCTAAACGGCACTGGTGTAGATGAGAGAACACTCTAGGGTAAAGAACATTGTAGGTGAAAATTATCACCCACACAGAGAACCCTTGGCCGCGGATACGATCCCACCTGCAGTGCTTGATGTACTATTAGATCCGTCACTAACATTGATTGTTCAAAGAAACGCGGAAGCCTCCCCTAGCAATAGGTTGAACTTGACAAAGAAATAGACTCAAAGATTTCAGACACTAAATAATTGGCCACTAAAGAATCGGACTGTAATTCTCTAGTCGATAATATACATAGAAACTTTTATGTTTGTGGAGGAAAGATTCTTCTATGTGCTCTAGTTTGCTGCATAGAAGGATTTCCGTGGCTTTACATATACCAGAGCTGGAATATACAGAGATAGACCAAAGTGTAGAATTTTCTGCATTCAGAAAATTAAAGGCACCATTTTCTGTTGTTGTCCGAGTTGTCCCGAACCTCTCAATTCAAACCAATTCATGACTTCGAATATTGGCGGTATACAAACTCAGTTTACTTTGTCCATTTATGTATAGGAGACTTTCGCCGCTGTAAGATTTTTGGCTGTCGTGATTGATCGTGTCGTGAAATATATGCAATCCAAAATGCAGAATATGTGGGCTTATATATTCTGAAAAACAAATTATCAACAGGAATCAAGGTAGCGTAAATGCTAAGGCCATGGATTATTCAGATTAAAGTGTGGGTTCGAATCCCGAGGTGGCTATATACAAATTAATTGACTCTGTATAAATCGAAAAGATTTCCATTCATCAACGGTCATCTGAACGAGGAGAACAATAATTACTATTATCGCAATCTCACTCCTACATGCATCTTCTTTTAGAAAATGGAATCCATCATTTCTTTCTAATCGACGCGGTAAGCTGTTCTGAACAACAATCGAAAATTTTCATATGAATCTTTTTGTTTGTCATTCTACTGAAGCAATACTAGACGCATATTGAACAGTGAACGAGAATGAATCGCGCGACTGCCTGGATACGTAGAACTACAAAGAAAGAACTGTATATTTTTGGAATTGAATTGTTTTCATTGCGGACACCTTGCGCAGCACATCTAGAGCAAAGGGATAACAATATGCGAGCTGCTCTTTTCTAAAGATATTCTAAAGATGATTGTTCTCGTCCAGTATAATTAAATAATTAAAAGTCTTCGGTTATTGGACAATGGCTTTATTGAATGGATATAC
>WYDF02127832.1:0-10000 GCA_009867245.2 Adranes taylori
TCTGATTTGATCTGATTTGATCTGATTTGATCTGATTTTATCTGATTTGATCTGATTTGATCTGATTTGATCTGATTGGATCTGATTTGATCTGAAATGATCTGATTTCAACTGATTTGATCTGATTTGAACTGATTTGATCTGATTTGAACTGATTTGATCTGAGTTGATCTGATTTGATCAGATTTGAACTGTTTTGATCTGATTTGAACAAATTTTAATTGATTTGTTTTGTTTTGATCTGGTTTGATCTTATTTGATCTGATTTCATCTAATTTGAACTGATTTATCCTTACTTCCTTACTAACTGGTGTGATCTGATTTGACGTGATTTGAAGTGATTTGATCTGACATGTACTGATTTCATTTGTTTTGAACTGATTTGAACTGTTTTGGTTTGATTTATTCTGATTTAATCTGATTTAGTCTGATTTGATATGACTTGATCTGATTGCAACTGATTTGATTTGATTTAATTTGATTTGATTTGAACGGATTTGAACCCATTTGATCTGATTTGAATTGATTTGATAAGATTTTATCTGATTGGAAGTGAATGGAACTGATTTGAACTGATTTGAACTGATTTGAACTGATTTGAACTGATTTGGACTGATTTGAACTGATTTGAACTGATTTGAACTGATTTGAACTGACTTGAACTGATTTGAACTGATTTGAACTGATTTGACCTGATTTGAACTGATTTGAACTGATTTGAACTTGAAGTAAGTGAGAAAAAGTTATATAATTTTTATGGAAATTTTGAAATGGAAATTACGATAAGAAGAATCACTATAAACAACGAGAAGAGCTGGGAAATATCTGCACGTATGAAAGCTTTAATAGCATATTGTCCTCGTTGTAAATTAGTTTGATGATAGAAAATTTCTGCATTTGATACTTCTAAATTATGTAAATAATTCGGGATGGATAAATTTAGCGAAAAGTTATTATTATTTAAGCATATTGTGTGCTAGATGAACAGTTACATAAGGGCAAATGTTAGTTAATACATAGAGTTTCATTTAAACTTCTATTCACGAAGTAAAATATAATTTAGAAACATTTGAAATCCCATACTGAAGTTAGTATTTCATCATGAGAAATGGAAAAGCGGCATCGTGTTTTCCACCAGATAAAATTCTTTCGTCAGGCAAAAACCAAGCGATGACTTAAATTATACAAATTATGTGTAGCACAGAGGGGACGTCGCTAATTGGTCATAAGCAATCGATAGGTCAGCGCGCTGTTTGAGTGCACCTGTCACTAAATCGTTTTAATTGGTAATAGATCAATAATAGGTGAGTGACGCACACTGTGCGTATTGCATTAGAATGTATTACATTAACCATAGCCAAAATTTATAAGTAAGAAAGTGAAATAGGCACCTATGTAAGAACGCATTAGATGAATGCAATTGACTATATGAAGGAGAAGAATAGTTAGAATAATCGATGTAATTCTAGTGGGATAGTTAGCTAGCCAAAATAGGTTTAAAAGCTACACAGAGACAATAATGCGTACTTATAAAGCTAAATCCTTACCGCTTTGAATTTTGAAAATAAAGTATAAATTAAATTAGTATGAAGCAAGATAAATAAAATCATTATTAATTCCAAATTAAACCATGAATAAATTGAAACATTAAATAGGTTGAATATAAGGCCTAGTCGTGAGTAGTATTTGATCTAAACTCTGAATTGTTTCAATAAAGTAAATTAAATTATTAGGCCATAAGTTAAATTATTGACATAAATCAGAATGAAGTAATAAGGTGTTTGAATATAAAAATAATTATAGAATAAGTTTGTGAAAATACATCTGCAAATAATATAATAACAATAACTTTATAATTAATTTGAGAAACAGTCTAATGAATTATGATGTCATTTCGATTAATTATTATATACAGGTAATATTTGAACATGACTAACATTTTATTGTTTTATTTTTGTGTGGCGTTATTTATCTGAAGGAATATGTATTTTATTGTTATATATGCATTTATTACAGCATGATGAATACATTATGTTAACTATAGATAACTCTTTTGTTCAAGCAGCCTTGTTAGGATTGTGCAGAGTTTAGTTGAATTATGGTTGATCTTATGGAATGGTTGATCTTGAATTATGGAATAGAATTAACAAGAAAGTACTCACAATCCTACGAAGTAAGTATTAAAGAGAATCACATTTGCCAAGTATAGTACGAAGCGGTACCTAAGAGTAAGAGAGCATCGTACCTTATTCAAAAGACCCTCCTCATATTCATGTCACGTTGGAGAGCAACAGTCTCTCCAAAATCACACGGGACAATATAGATATAGGCTGATATACGGTGTTATATAATTTTATTTTATTTAATTTACTAAATAAATAAAATTAATTTAGAATATTTATTCTATATTTGCGACATACTTGACACTGCTTTATTATATATTTTATATATGCATGCAGGTAGTTACTGACGGTGATCATTAAAACAAAAAATGAGCACAAAGAGACATGCCAAAGTTGGTGATGTGAAATCCTTTAATGAGTGACATGTGAAAGATTTAATGTTTGAATACAACGCTCAGTGTCGGTATACATCTGGAATCCTGTCTTTTTATTTATCCATTGAATAATTCAGTGTATCGAAAATATATATGAAGTGGAATTTCTGCATCAAAGAAGTAGACAAAAATCATTGCAAGATTAAATCTATCATTTAGTTTTAAACATTTATTTAATTAAATTTAATTTGTTTCAGTATTGGAGCCAAGTGATTGATATAAATTAAACTCGAAAGTATTCCAAAAACTTTATATTTATTTGAATCGTAGATGTTGAACGAATTCAAGTTAAAATAATTATTAAATTGTTACATTAACATGTTTCGGGAAAACAATCCTCCCATCAGCAGAATTATTGAATAATGAAAGCTATGTGTAAGTATACATTTAAAAATCAAAACTGAGTAATTCATTTTTACTCAATTTTGATTTTTAAATGTATACATACACATAGCTTTCTGTATTCAATAACTCTGATGATGGGAATATTTTTAGCAGCTTTTATATTTCATCAAAAGAGTGATCAAATAAAACCTTTCAATTGCAAATGAACAATAACTTGGCTGTCCGTTTTGCCGCGACCTACGGCTGCTCTCGACTCACATTTTCCCCGTATTTTCCTACGGCACGGAGAGCTGCGCTGTTCGCTTTAGCATGGCCTACGATTCCTCTTGACTCTCTTTTCGGCTAATTTCTAAAAGAGCAATCAGAGCATAAGACCGCCAGACTGCCTTGGTCTTATGAATTTGTCTGATTTGCCGCGGTTTGACGTTCATTTTTACACTACCGCTTTTAAGTCAATCTTTCTTCGTGTCCGCTCTGCGTAAAATTGAGGTCCCTGGGTCTTACACTTGTTCTCCAAGTTTTATTTTTTCAACTTTCATAGGAACCGAGATAATTAATGTAGTACAATAGCCGGTCTCAAGTAAATCGATCGCCAAGTTTACAAAATAAAAAACACTCTGTATATATCTTAGTTTGTAACTACAAAAATGTTTCAAATAAAATTGAGCGAGCTTTTGGTGGCCTATAGAATATAGTTCATTCAAGTGTCTAATCTCTTATAGTTCCTGAAATATATCAAGAAGTTTGTCAAATTTAAATATGGCAACATCGCGCTATACACTACTTACGGGGATGGCATTACTTTCATTCGACGCATAATACAATATACTATATGCGAGCGAAATTTCAATCTTCTAATTTTAAAATTGAATTTCTCAATAAAATAATAATTTGTAGCCTCTCCAAAAATTATTATGTGTACCCGCCACTGTAGTAGTAGTATTGGCATTTTCAAAAAATTCTTATAGTATCAAAAGATAAATATAAAAAGAATATCAACATAAAAATAAGCATAAAGTAATATTAATAACATAACAAAATATTACAATCCTAAACTACATCGAGATGGAAGGGATATTACAATCCATGCTATATTATCTGTCCCCCTCTAACTCCCCTAACCAATCCATCTTTACCCATTACCCTCCCCCATACGCCTTATCCCCCTCCCCTCCCCTTTCATCCCACGCACCCTTTCACTTACCTATTCTTATTTATTTCTTTAATTATCCTTCTCATAACACCGAACCCTTATCCTCTTCACCCAAACTAACCCTCCAATTTTCCCCCAACTCCTTATCTTTCTCACTCCTTTCTATCCCATCATACTTACTCATCCAGTGCAACCATTTTTCCTCTTTTTTCCCAGATATTCTACGCCACAGATAACAACATTTATTCAATTGCGAAAGCAGTACTCATGCATCGTAAAATAATTTTTCCTGTAACTTTGCACATATGAGCTATTACGTATGCTTACATGTATATAACATGATTGTTGAATGTCGGTTGCCATGGCGACAAGTTGCTAAATTTTAAGTTATTAAGGGTCATATCTTTGAAATGATCACAAATAGGCCGATCATATATGGTATCATTGTAAAGCAAATCGAAAGGGTTACCAAAATATAAGAAAATATACAGGGTATTTCTAAAAAGTTTTTGAAAAGAAAATTTATTACTCAAAATCGGTCAAGTATATTCAGTTGCCCACACTGGAAAAATTGGGGCTCCCTAGTCTTACATACGTTCCTCAAGTTTTATTTTTCCAGCATTCATAGGAAGCGAGATTTTAACCTCGCTTAATCGATGGAGGATCTTTCGACACAAGAAATTAAAGAAAAAATGTTGCGAACTTTTTCGAGAAAATGAAAATGCACCCTAAAGTTAGCAAAACAAAAAACACTCTGTATATATGTTGAAATTTGATTTTGGAAAAAAATTTTTCAAACAAAATCGACCGGCCTTTATGTAACCTATACACCAAATGTCGAATTTCCTGTCTTTTATCTTTCCTGAGATATTTCAAAAAGTTTGTTGGCAGCACCGCTTTCTATAGAATTTGGCAACATCGGGCTGATGCCCATTCGACGCGTAATACAAGGCGCTATAAGTACGCAAAATTTCAATCTCCTAGTTTGAATACGAAATTTTTGAACAAAAAAATGGCTCCTGTCCACCTTATTGGATTTATAAAAAAATTAAGAAAATTGTACTGCAGGCTCATAGTCTACACCTGTATACCAAACTTCATCCAGACGTGTGCTAAAAGATGCACTTGTATAGTAATTTAAAACAGCAAACTTAAACGTTAATGTAATACGTTATTTTGATATTAACGTGAACTTTAATCTAATTCATTTAAATGCAATGATTGTTTATACGTAATAAACAATCGTTGCATTTCGTAATAAACAATCGTTGCATATCGGATCATACTTAGATAATTGCAAAAAAGTTAATTTGATAAAATTTAAAACATTGAATATCTAAGTTCCTGTAGAGAGATCTGGGAAGATAAGACACACCTGGCGTGATTCTCATCTTCCAGATATCTCCTGGATGTTAACATTTTTTGTCATGTGCTATGAACAATACAATAATGCTTTCATGGAATTATCTGAGAGTATAATGTAATGTTCATGCTCCAAATAAAACACCTATCAGAAGCCAATATAAATAAATGTTGCATAGGGATATCTAGGAGTATAGAAGCTGTGGCTCGTATCTTCCAGATATCCCCATTCATTGTAATCAACGCTACAAAGTTGTATATGAATCGTGAGTTTGTCAATAAATGCTTCCGTCGAGTTATCTGGGAGTATAACTACCGTAGTAAGCAATATCTTGGAGTCGACATATTTGAAGAATCTGTAGATGTAGTCTTCAGATTACTCTGTTTACAGCGTAAACACTAGGGTTTTAATATATAAACGTAAAACTAATTAGTATCATATAAACGTTTGTTTTTTATCTTTCATATACCATATACGTATGTAATAAGTATGAGTATATGAAAAATATAGGATTCATGTTTTGAGAATTCTTTTATTTCACCTTAGTACGTCTCTTGTATTGAAATTCCTGCAATCCACAATTCAAAGGAGGGTTCATAAGGAACAATTTTTCATATAAAAAGTTTTTTTGTAAAAAATTTACTTGTGAAAAATAAATGAAAGATCGATTTTTGGCTGTATGTACTGGACTATTGTGCTTATGCTCTCGGACATTCCATAGACACCTATTGATGGAATTAACATTTCAAAAATGTATTTGTGAAGGTTAAATGTAATTCTACTTGTTCCTGTATTCCCTTGAATAATGAAAACCACTTACATTAAACAGGATCAAGTAATAATGAATAAGCTGAAATCTGTATTTTGGTATTTCAATGATTTGATCAAGAGATATTTCTAATTCTAATTAAATATATTAAATTTATTTATCAAAAGAAACTTAAATTAAAATGAAAATGAAAATAATATTAGCTATGCATATTTAAGCTGGTTAACGATTATTCTAAAAAAAATTGTTTCTTGCTCAAAAAATTAAAAAGAAGGGTCGATTTTTCGGTGTCTGTTATTATGTACGTACGTATGGGACCGATCTGGATGAAGTTTGGTATACAGGTGTAGACTATGAGCCTGCAGTACAATTTTCTTAATTTTTTTATAAATCCAATAAGGTGGACAGGAGCCATTTTTTTGTTCAAAAATTTCGTATTCAAACTAGGAGATTGAAATTTTGCGTACTTATAGCGCCTTGTATTACGCGTCGAATGGGCATCAGCCCGATGTTGCCAAATTCTATAGAAAGCGGTGCTGCCAACAAACTTTTTGAAATATCTCAGGAAAGATAAAAGACAGGAAATTCGACATTTGGTGTATACGTTACATAAAGACCGGTCGATTTTGTTTGAAAAATTTTTTTCCAAAATCAAATTTCAAAACCAAAACCAGGATAAGCAAAACAAAACAATTAATTAATCGATTAAAGGTCTTAGCAAAAATGCAGGCTGTCGTAAAACAGACACATAAATTAATAGTATTTATTTGTTTGTAATTTTATAAGAATTCGTTTTATGCATAAGACTGGGAATTGATTAATAAATTTGAGATTTTTGTTTAGTAAATCATGCTATGTGTTTGATATGATAATGCACGCTGCACTAAATTCAAGTACTCCATAAAATTTGCCTTCATCTAGCCCACAAGTTAATTATAGTATTTTTAAGCTTTTGACTTGTACATCTAGTTCTAGTACACAACTGTCACTGCTTATCCACAATAAAAAAATCCCTTTAAATGGTCTTTAAAAAGCCATAGTAATCCCACCTACTGAAAGCCAACTCAAAAGTATTTGAAAATGACGTACATACGAGGGACGTCTTTTAACTTTGTATATAGCTGTAACAAAAAGCAATAGTTTAAATTTCAGTCCTTTATTGTTTTTGAAAGTACTTGCCAACATTGTCGATACACTTTTACATTTGCTCAAACCAATTGTTAAAGCACTTATTCAACTCTTCAATGGGTATGCTCGAGATGGTCATTTGGAAAGCATCGACTGCGTCTTCAGGTGATTGAAATCGTTGACCACGCAGTACATTCTCGATGGCGGGAAATGTAAAAAAATCGTTGGAACTTAAAGTCAGGGCTGTACGGACGAATATCAAGCAATTCGGTGTTTTCCTAAAACTCAAATGTTTGTCGAGCAGTGTGAGCACTCACATTGTTTTGGCGGAGGATGATACGACGCCGTGAGTTGTTTTTTCGCAACTCAGAAATGATTTCTGGCAAACAAACGCTACACAACCGTTTGTCCCTACGCAACATTGTATACCAATCAGCAGTTACCGTCCTTCGATCCTTCGATTTTGTGAAGAAATTGTACCCACATGTCTGGATTGCGATACAAAAGTTGCGACCATCTTTTTCGAGGCACTGCGGGCTAACCGCCATTGATGCGATATTAATTTAATTTGACATTTATTCATTTGTTTATTATTTACCTTTAATTGGGCATATATATTACATTCTCTGTTCAAATTCTCTAGAATACCAATAGCCGTTATTTTGTTAAATGTTTCTTTTTCATTAATTAGCAGTAAGAATCTCTTTCAGCTTTCCACAAGAATAAAAACCTCTGTGCAACTCACAAGATTCAAAGCTACTTGTGTCCTCAGTAAGCTGCTGGATTGGCTTACTGAGGCGGGACCGCCGGGACAGCAAGATCAGGTTGCATCGTGTGATCTCACGATAGATTGATATGGTGTCCGAGAATAAACATTTCCGAAGACTGTTATATTCTGTAATAATTAAGATATTTGTTTGCGCAATGTGTGACAGTCGCTAGGACTCTCCGTTAGAAGCGTCACGAGCGAGAGTCGGTCACAAGTGTACAAATTGTAGGCGATGCGTCATGTAAAACGTATAATAAAGTAACCTTAAATGAGAAAATGTGGACAAGTCAAGACTCCAGTAAGAGTTAGCGACAATTTTACTAAGGTGAAGGACACATAAAATAGTATTCACAGCAGATATAGAGAAGATCTATAGGCAAATCATGGTACACACTCAGCCGATCAAGAGTATCGACGAATATTATGGAGAGAAAACCCTAGGAGCATGATACAAGACTTTTTTGTTCTAATATTCTTTCGAAGCTGTTACAATTGCGGTTGATTTTTAATTTATACTTACCAATTGTGCATAATTGATGAACAAACTAAAAACTAATTTTGACAAATAAGTAAAACAATCCACTTTACTTCAAATTGATAAACACATATATGAGGTTACCAAAGAGAATATTTTAATAAAATAAATTCATGTAGTACTACAGAAGGAAATTTAGAAATTTTGCTTAGAATTCAATCTTCTCTCAAGGTAAACATTTAATTCGTGCTCCAGTAATTTACTTGCTGGATTTCTAACATATTTAACTAATTAGTGTGAGATAAAATAACTATTTGTGCACCTTTAATATGTAGCGTTCATCTGATAGTTTCCTTTGTTTGATTTAACTTTATATACTCATTGTGTTCACAAAGAAATTAATAAATCAATAATGTTAAATAAAAACTGATATAAATTTAATATACTATAATTAATTTCATAAGTGGCACGCAATTGCAATTAAATTATTTACATCTATTTATTTCTGGAAATTAATTACTTTATACATTTATAATGGTGTGGAATAAATATAAATAATCGGCGTTGGTACTGAATGTTGCTTACTCGATTTATTTATAAGAGCAGAAATTCCATTATTTATAATAATTTAATTACGTGTTACCTATTGCTATTAATATTATTCTATTTATTGCAATTATGTAAATATAACTTGTCAGTTCATTAGGTAAATGTTGGAATTACCATAAATTAAATATAAAATTCATTTAATATGACGATAGCGTTATGGTTTGATAAATTTTATGTTGCTTTTGATATATACATACATATACACGGATGTATTTATTTATGCATGCAACGTTTTAATCAATACGCTTATTGATCATTATTGAAATATGTCAATCATTTTACATTTATTAAGACTGGAAAGTGAAAATACTTATTTATGTACCAGAAATAAAATTATTAATTGGTTATGAATACATAAATATTTTAATGTCATTTCACAAGTATAAAACTTATCTTGGAATTTAGTGTGTCTTCAGACATATACCTGCATTTCTATACTTCAACTTCAGGTCGATGGATATAGTATCAATAGCGGAGATACTGAGAATAACAATTCGTATTTATTCGTTTTTATTCGTATTTATTCGTATTTACACACGACAGCGATATAAATAGCAGCGATTGCGCTGATACCTTCTTGTTCATTTTAGTAATTAAGCAATTAGCATAAGAACATGTAGTGCATAGAGCTACGAATATAAGACAGAACGCGCCAGCCATCTTGATCTTGGATGATGTTGCAATATAATTAATTTAAATGTTATAAATATTAATTAAAGTACAAACCATTATTGTTAATCTTGCATAATGAGTTTATAAGTATTGTGTAATAAATAAGAAAGAATTTAACAAGTAAAACGATTCGCTTAGATTTGGCAATCGTAAATGTATT
>WYDF02127843.1:0-10076 GCA_009867245.2 Adranes taylori
GGTCGCATATTTCGCATGGGAAGCCCAGATGTCCACTTTTCCATGCCCAGTCGCAAATTTCACACTGTCTACCCTGGCACTGTCTACCCGCAGCCCACCTGCCTGTCCTCTAATACCTCCTCCAAATCTGATAAATATATTCTAAAAAGACATGAGCTAAGTGTCATCCCTGCCTAACCCCCCTGCTGGTATCAAGACCCTACAATTCTCTTACTTTCGCTCTTACTTGCCTTAGTTTCGTTCCTTCATACAAATCCTTTATTACCCAAATCAGTGTTCTACTAATTCCTACCTTCTCCATTCTCTCCCATAACCTCTTTTTCACGATTCCATCAAAGGCAGAATTTAAGTCTACGAATAGTAGGTTCAATTTCTTTCTGTTAGTTATCTCTCTATTCATAATATAATTGATGGTAACGATGCATATATAACCCATCCATATTTGTAATCTATCTATAGCTATTCACATCCATTCTATTTCCTTTTTCATACACTGCCACAATTTCCCCTTTATTCCATTCATTCGGCACTCTCTACTCCCCTTTCTAGTATTAAAGGAACTTTCCGACACAAGAAATTAAAAAAAAATGTTCGTTTGATTTTTGAGAAAATGTGCTTCATAGTTGGTATAAAAAAGAACACTCTGCAGAACACTGGTTTAGGAGAAATGGTGGAACATATACACAGACCATCTTTTTATTTGGATTTCGGAATCTTCTCTAAAACGTGCTTATCCATGAAAACCTCGAAACCGATTTTTTAATGATTCCGGCATCTTTCATATATGATATCTGATAGATGTGGTATATCTATATATGTATATACAAATGAATGTTTGAGGTAGTATATAAAAATGACTCCAACACCGTTTGGCCGATCATCATAAAAATTGGCACATATATGTATATTTTCAGGGAGAAGGATTTTATGATATCCACATTCAACAATTACATCAAGTTCTACACCGTTCAACCGATCGCCATGAAAATTTATATACTTAGGTATTTGAGTACAAAGACTATTTTTATGCTATCCACTTTGTTGTAACTCGCCACTAGATGGCGTTGCAGACCGCAGCAATCAGGGTATGTCGCTAGCTGCGGCAACTAGACCATGTCGTTGGTCGCGGCATTAGTCGCAGCAAAGCCGCTTATTTGGCCACATCGCTAGCCGTGGCAATTGGGCCATGATGCTGGCCGCGACAAAGCCCCGACAATTAATCCATGTCGCTGGTAATTAGGACACATCACTGGCCGCGGTAAATAGGCGTTTCGCTGGGCGCGGAAAAGCCGCGACTATTAGGCCATGTCACTGGCCGCGGCAAAGCCGCAACAATTAAACCATGTCGCTGGCAATTAGGCCACATCGGTGTGCGTGGTATAGCCGCGAATATTAGGCCTCATCGCAATTCGCGGCAAAGTCGTGGCAATTAGACCATGTCGCTGGCCGCGGCAATGCTGACAGCGTGGCTGTTGGCGCTGTAGGAAAAGATGAGTACCAGGTGGGGGCAGAACAACATTTTCCGGGTCCGCTACTGATAGATAAACGAATATAGGGAAGTCTTTCAAGTAATTGGACTATTTTCCTCCTCTTATCAGTTATGTTTTAGATACTTCTATATCTTACAATGGCGGAGAGATGAGGGGGGGGGGGGCGTGAATTCCAACCTCCCTGATCCCCTTGTTTTGTATGTGTCCTTGTCCTTGTCCCTTTGGTAATATGAAATGTTTTGCTGGGGCAATTTATCCAGTTCTGTTATATAGAATCATTAACGATAAGCACATTAAGTTCGTCAATGTTATTAAATGCAAAGACATCCGAAGTCTAGACACTTTATTTTGGATTGTCAAATTTGGTTAAAATCTGAAGGCTAGTACATGCAATTCACATTATTTTTACTATAATATATGTATGTAATATACTTATTTATTGTCTGCCTATTTCTGCCTTATAGGCTTATCACCGACTATGTGTTTTATCGTCGAGCCTCTGCCATCGACGCTGATCAGATAATTTCGTCTTTACCAACCTTTATTGATTAACTCGTAAAGAGATTTTTATAGTGCGTCCCAACACGCACCGAAGTTTGACATCTACCTCTATAAATGTGCATGATAAATTATAGTTATCTTCCTCCTATAATTACCGACCTCGTATCGTGTGTTGCCTAAATTCAATTATCAACGCAAACTATCGTCTACTCTGGAAATCGAACCCAGGACCTTTGCAGTGGTAGTCATGCACCTTAATCATTCGCTCACGGCGTTTGCTGCACTATAATATAAGATTAAAAAAAAGTTACCAATGATGGCAACATTTCAAGGTCATTTTTGTTCGCGCAAGATAAAGTAGATTATACACCTTTCGCAATCGAGTTTGGCAACTACGTAGCAGGATTAATGTAAATGATACTTTTATGCATAGGCGAATGTTAGCAAGAAGTGTGTGATGTTGGATGTGTGTGATTCTAGATATTCATTCACAAAAACACCGCGTCACGTTGGTTTGCTTTGCATAAGAGTAAGAGAGAGTGTTACATTGTATTGCTCCATCCGTCATATTGTTGTGGCTATGGTATACAATACAGTATGGTACGACCGACCACCGGAGGCAGGCAGACCTTGCTAACTATATCCGTTCAGCGATTTCGCTATATATTTAAATAGAGATTGTTTCCATTCCATTATGGTGACGTATCATATATGGAATGCTTTTCAATAATCTATTTTATTGGGTTATCTCTTCTTTTTGAATGTTTCATTCGTCCGCATTTCGCTTTATGCGTTTTTATTTACTCTAATAGGAGCTTGTGCAATATAATTCATTGGAAATTATTTATGGTCCTTCTAAGTTTCCAAAAGTTGTGGCAAAGTATTATGATACGATATATGCATGTTGTTTTTGGGCTAACAAAACTCACATTTGCAAGAGTGTAAAAGTTAGTAACATAGACAAACCGGAAGTATGTACAATAATTACAAAAGTGGATAAAAATGAACCAGATGGACCAGTTTTAAGAATGCATGGAAAGCTTGATGCGATTATTATTGGCATCGGCTGAAATTGCATGTATGAATGAACGATCTAATTCATATGAAATCAATAATAGGTGCACGCACACTGTGTATGTCAGGTAAGCACGTCTGATTCGACTTACGTTAATCATGGCCGAAAGTAATTAGTAAAATATCGTGAGAGGTAATAAAATGGAATACATTAGGATGAGATGAATGCAATTTACCATAAGAGAAATGTAGTGAGAGATTTCAACGTAATGGGTGTAGGAATTTAGCTACTTGAAAAAAGTTTTAAAGCTACATAGAAGCCACACAGAGTTAGATTTTGATAGTTACAGGGCCATACCCATGTTGGTTTGAATTTTGAAAATATAATTATGAATTAAATTAAATAGAAATCTGATTTAATTCCAAATAAAATTGTGATTTAGTATCGGAAATAAAATTAGGCATTAAGCCTGGCAGTATACAGTAATCGGTAAAAAATTATTAAGGAATTATTAAGGTAACTGTGCCGAATTATAAACTAGGCTTATGAGGATACATCAACAGAAATTGTAAGTAAAATTATTTCTTAAGTTTATTGAAGAACTAATTGGATGCTTCATGAAGCCATTTTGATTCAGTTCTTAGCATGTCATAATCGAGCATGAGTAACATTTTAATTCATTAATTATTATTTGGCGTTATTTATTAGATATGCATTTTATTGAACAGTACCTATGCATTTTGTTAAGTTTAAACAAAACCTCTTTTATTTTATGAGCCTGAATTATAGAAAAACGATTTGTGATTGTTAAGAGTTGCGCGCTACCATAAATTATCTAGATAAATTTATGATTAGATCTCAAAGGTACGCATGACGTGAGCAAGGGCAATGTCTTGTTTTTATTTTAAATTGGGGTAAGAGGCAAGGGGATTATATCTGCATATATTCTGACTCGATATAAATTGTAACTTTATTAGTAATCTGTAAATTCAAGTAAGTATTAAAGTGAATCGCATTTTTCTAAGCATAGTACGATTCAGTCACTAAGAGGGGATCGGTACGTAACCCTATACAAAAGATTTCCCTCTTACCAATGTCACGTTGGGGAGTAACTCTCCTAAAAATAACGTGACAATATATGCAATATAATTCTCTCTACTTCTATTTCCCATGCGCCTCCATTCATCATCCTATTATACCATTCTCCCATAGACCACCCACATCTCTCATACACTCCCTTACGCTCCATCACTCATCTATTCCTTTTTTCTCCTCTCTTCACCTCCTCCAAAGCACTTATATATACCTTCCTTACAATTCTTTCCGGATCTCGTTATTTCAATGGACAAAAATATTTTTAGATTTTTATTGATAACTTTTAAAGGAAATGAGACAGCAAAATATACCTTTGGACCCGGCGAATGTTTTCTCGTCACCATGGCAATAAATAATGCATTTTCGTCACCGACCTTAAACATTCTGTCTATTATATGTCTCTTATATTTATGATATACTTTTCAAATTATAAATATTAAGGTCTAGTTTAGTGGTCTTCAAACTTTTTCGATTCGTGGGACCTTTCAGTGGGACGTTACAGTCCTATAATATTCCGTGGAACCCCCAAAAAAATTAACATAAGGTTGATCTGAAATTTGGTAATAAAAACTCCAATTTTATTTTCTCATTAAGATATTTTTATTATAAAATATGAACAAAATTGAACACAAACAAATATAAAACACATCACGTATAAATAGGATAAACTCTACACGCTAACAAAAACATTAGTAACTTATAAGAAGCAACCTTATTTTTTTAAAAGTTTTTTAAAATACAAGTTTTATGTTTAAAGTGATGGGGAAAAGTATAAGCCTATGCCCAAGTAATTTGTATTAAGTAAGAAAAAGCTCATGGAGCCCTTGAGGACCTTGTGTAGAACACCCGGGTTCCATGGAACACAGTTTAGAATACCGCTGGTCTAGCTGCTTGGTGACGAGTTGGGCTTGCATCCTTCGGATCTGGTTTTAGAACTTGATGAATATTCTAATTTTGGAAAAAATCCTCTTTTTGAGTTTCATGCATATGCCCCACAATAATGCTTAAAATCATTTAGTAATTTATTACATGGAAAGGATTCCATATGGAATCAAGATTTTAGAATAACATTTAAGAGCAGTCTTTAATCTTTAATATTTATCTAGAAAATTTCTATTTTACATCCGGAATTTATTCCAGAAAATCATAAAATAGGGTTTAATGATATTCTATATATATATTTGATCCCAAAAAGGTTGAAAGTAATTGATTTTTTTATTATTTATCATCAAATAAAAAGTACTATTTGCAACCCTGGCTGTATATATATCATATTTCCTATTTTTTTTTGCTGAAATTACGCAAATTGATTGGAATTTTTAGAAGGTATAATATATTTTCTTCCATTGTCTTTATTTGTATCTAAAGATGTAAATATGTGTACCGACATTTTATTTCCGAGTCAAATGACGTCACACATTATATTGTAACATGGCCCTGTAGTTGAGCGATTAGGACTTGAATAAACACTATCTCTAATGAGGTTTCTTACAACACGCGACGTGTGTTACTGAATTGTTTAAATCAGGATCGTAATTTGTTTACTTTTTAATTACTATACTGCATTATGTAACATAAATATGCTCTTGCAAGGGATTATTCAAGGTTGGGTGTTCTTAATTATAATAAAGATTGGGTGTCCTGAATTATAATAATTCGCATGTTCTTAATTATAATAAAGTACTTAACACTACAATGATGTACGCAATAACAGTTTGTAATAACTCTTATTTATTTGTCTTGAATTACTTGGATGACTCTAAACGCGACTTTATTTTGCACTGTAATTTTCTTATTTGACTAATATTATAATGCAAGAAAATGTTGGATCTCTTCAAGTTTATATTGATTAATTGTCGATGTAAAAAATTGCTCAGTTCTGGCATGGATTTTGAAAATAGTGATGTGGATGCGAGTGTTATTGTGACGTCTGTGGAAAAATGAGGAGCGTGTTGATGTTAGACGCTATCGCCGAAAATGCCCCAGCACAGACGGCGGCAGTGATATTCTGGCATGACAGGACATAACCATCCTTTACCCGGTGTTGGTGGCAATGAAAGTCTCCTGGTCGGAGGTAATGGCGGACCTGGTAGCGTCCACGGGTCGTCGGTTTAGCTTCCTGGAGGATTTGGTGATGGTTCAAGTACGGACAGTTCGGTAACGTGGCGTTCTCGGACATCCGTCCCTCGGGTGTGTTATCACGGCTTCCTCTACGGGCCAGGTAAGCCTTGCAAAGGTCGTCGCTCGTTCTCCTCGTTGTCTTTTAGATGTTGTATGTGCACGAAAGGGGTTGTGAAATGTGTAGATGAGTAAAATATTAGAATTGAACAATTAAATATTGAAGACTCGAAAGATTACTGCCGAAAGACTGATGTACGTAAGTAAGTTTTGTTTACCTGAGTGAAGTGAACTGTTGTAAGATTAATTTAATTTCATGCATAAATAACTGATTCTTACTGGCGTCGCTTATTTAGCGTCCAAACGGATTCAGTAGTGCGACTATTACCCACTCTGCGGGAATAAGTTTGTAAGCTTAAGGAGAATTATTTCTGATTGAGCTGTGCGATGTCCTCACTCAAGAACGAGCCGAATCAATACCCAAAATGCGTTTGTGGCATTCTTGCTTGAGTGGTTCCTTTTTATGCGAATTCTCTGGGAAGGAAGCTGCTCTCAACGAGTTAGCTGAGTCGTGGCTTTACAGCGCTAGCCTTAAAAAAAGGCGAGGCTTGTAAGGAAGTGCTGCCAAAAATTTTTAGGTAGGTGGTACTTTCGACCAATTGAAAATTTGTTCCTGTCCGTTAAGAAATTTAAACAGCAAAATTGTTCTATTTTGTTGATGGGAACATAAGTGGTGGAACGAGTAAGCGATAGAAGTCGCAATCCTACTAGGACAAAATTTTTGAAGCGTTACATTAAAAAAACGCCTTATTAAAATACGCTGAACTAGTTACCAATCGAATTTGTCGAAAAGCACCAGACGAGTGGAAACTTAATGGTTTATGGTGGGCGAAAAATCAGTTACGGTTATTCTCCGTAAAAATCCGCAACGCCGCTACGTCCTTAACATTGCTACTACCAAGAATTATTCTCTTTGTCCTTGTCTGGTCTATTCACCAAGAAATTCTATGTCCTCAACGAAGTCCCGAATTATCTTGATTGGAATTCGATCGATTTCATCTAGGTGTAGTTTAGTTATTCCAAATCAATTGCGCCTAGAGCTATAATCCATTAAGCTTGACCAGATTCATGGACGTATAGATATTAGGGCGGAGACACTGGTCTCCAGAATCGTGCGGGTTTGTGATACACATATACCTGATAATGGGAAAAGGAAACAGGCGTATTCGTGGTCCCAGCACATTGCAAACTTGAGAAGAAACGCCAATGCAGCTAGAAGGAAAGCCCAGCGAGCTTGTAAAAAGCAAGGTATGGGTAACTCTGTACCGGAAAGCATCCCTTTCCGGTACAGAGTTACTCATGCACCGGTACAGAGGCCAAGCACGCAATGAAGATACTATGCCTAGAAATCAAGAGGAGTCAGGAACGTTGCTGGAGGGAACTCTAAGAGGCGGTTGACGAGAATGTATGTGGTTTACACCGTATAAGGTGATTATTAATCGACTCCGCAGAAGGAATATTATACTTGAGAATGTAGACGAGTTTGTGGAAAAATTATTTCCAGTAGGGCTTGGAAAATTATTTTCTGTACCGTTTGACTTGGCAGATCTTCAAAAAGCAGCTGGCAGGATTAAGGTTAACAAAGCACCAGGCCCGGCGTGCATTCCTGGAGTGGTAATTAGGGTATTAGCAGAGGTCAATCCGGGTAAAGGTTTTAGTTCAGTTCTTCGGACTGGATTAATCCTGCGGGCATGGAAAATAGCGACACTGGTGTTGATCCCCAAGGGTAAAAAGACAGGATCATACAGACCGATTTGTCTTCTAGATGACATCAGTAAATTGCTCGAAAGACTTCTGTTGCAAAGATTGCGGGAACATTAAAAAATAAACCACGGAATACATGAGGGGCAGTTTGGATTTCGAGAAGGAAGATTAACGATCTAAGCTAGCAAAGCAGTCTTTGCGGCAGGTAAAGCAGTTCAGTGGGGAAATAGACACCAAGGCAGCAGTGTGTACTGGTTTTATTAGACGTAAAAAATGCTTTTAATATGGCCGACTGGGCGAAGATAAGGGCTGCGCTTTTTGTAAAGAAAGTACCGGCTTACTTGCTGGTTCTTTTCAACTATCTTTCGGATAAAAACCTGAGTTATAACGCAAGCGGCGGAAGAAGTAAAATAAGAAGACTGAACTCTGGAGTCCGTTCAGTTGCGGGAGCCCGAAGACTGAACCGCAAGGATCGGTTTTGGGGCCGGCTTTGTGGAATGTCATTTGCGATGCTTTGGTAAGGATTCGGGTACCCAGAGTTTGTTGGATATGCGAACGATGTTGCTGTTATCGTAACACATAAGCAAGAACAGGTGCTAGACGAAAACCTAAACCAGTAGCCTGTTAGAAATGGATAGAGGAAAACCATCTAAGTCTGGCGCCACTGAAGACCGAGGCCATAATGATTACTGGTAGGAGAAAAGTCACTCCACCAATAAATAGGGAACCGCACACCAGATACAATTCAGCAAGGATGTCAAATTCCTAGGAAATTCCTGCAAAGCACTGCGACTGGGCCAAGCACGAAGCTGGAAAAGCAAATTGCGTTAGCTCACAAATAGCGAAGCTCATGCCATGTATGGGTGGCGCCCAGTACAGCAAAACCAGCTATCCTGCTGCGTAAAGCTCAGCGTGTAGGAGTGATAGGAATATCATCTGTCTATAGAATTGTGTCGTTGGATGCATTGGTTGTGATAGCGAGCATTGTATCCTTGCGGTTTTTGCCGGCTGCGAGAGCCAGAGCGTATGCTCAATGCACTGACCCTAAGCACGAGAAGTATTCCACAATTGAGCTGTGGCTAAAAGAATGGGACCTAAGCATGAAAGGAAGATGGGCATTTAAAATGATACCCAAAGTGAAGGAATGGGTTGAGGCTGAATGTGGCAGTCTGCATTACTATCTTATGCAGGTCCTAATTGGGCATGGCAGTTTCGGAGAATATCTTCATCGTATCGGTCGAAGGGAGTCCGATGTATGTGAATACTGTGCTGCGGAGTGCAAGGACAACGTGAAACACACTATATTCTACTGTAGGGCATGTACGGAAGACAGGCGTGAGGCTGAGTTTATTTCGCCGGAGACTTCAATCCGAAGAGGATTTGTGGGAAAATGGCGTACGGCAAAAACCCTTGGGCGGTGTTCTCACAATTAGCCACTAAAGTAATATCGCGGAAGGCGCATAATGAAAGACGGTTGGATAACATTGAGAGCGCGGCAGCGCAAAGTGTAATGTAAGACTAGCAAAGTTAATAGCACTGCAGCTAAGACCAAACAATCCACGGGATCAACTGGCCAGCGAGAGTTAATATGAGCAGCTGTAACATCCTTCCATGCAATAGAAGCACAGAATGATAAGCCAGCATGGGGGGCAGTGAGTAAATGCATTTCCTAAACCTCCTTAAAAAATCTATGACGCCTAATATAAGCTTTGTTTTGGCACAATATGTGCCAGAGGTTTCGTTCATGTTGCCCATATTCCATGCGGGTTCTTCTATTAGCCTCCATCGAATTAAGGTGGTTCCTCAGACAGTTGGTGTCTAAGTTCGGTTTTTTTTGTGCCGATGGGCCTAGTGATCGTTGGAATAATAATTTGCTATTGCGCGCATACTTCTGATACTTTGTGACTAATAGTGGGGCTTGTTGGAACAAATCTTATTTTTATGCAATTAAAAGTTTTGATCAGCTCTGGTATGATAAACAAACTGCATTCTAAATAAAAATGTGTACAACCGACTCGGTCACATAACGGTATTTAGTGTAATTTGCACATGCATTCATGCTGAGAGCATTGAATTAAGTGTTAGAAAAAGAC